>JAGXCT010036314.1:0-49176 GCA_022495035.1 Philopotamus ludificatus | reverse complement strand
ATTTCATAGACATTTTTACAAATTTGTATATTATTTTAAAAAACTGTTTAAAATATTAAATATTTCAGAGGTTAATTGCAAGAAATGGAAATAAATATTTAATGAACTAAAAAAAATTTGTCAACAAAAATCGGAAAAACGCTAAAAAAAATACAAAGAACCATTATTAGTATGGCCTTTTTTTCTATCTTTAATATAAAATGACGACCATTCGCAAGAATTAATCCTTTCAAAAAACTATATACCTAATATACGAAATTTTTCTCTCTTTGACGCCTCTAATTTTCCGGCGTGCGCCTGTGTGCGCCGCACAATCTTACCATATGAACGCGCCGCCCCCGTTTAGAAGTACCAAATGAGCGAGTCCCTCCTGAATATCCGAAATATCCAACACAGCACAACAACGACGCCTAATTTAGCTGAAAAAATTATAATACAATCCTCCATCGATTTACACTATTTCGCTTCTTTTTGATAAAAAAAACCAAATAACTGAGATCTCACGGTTGACAGAACAAACCATTGTTGATGATTTTCGGTCAATTAGAAAGAGAATAAAGATTTTTATTGTCTTTTAGTGATATTTTTTTTTGTTGCAATTATCTCAAGTCTCAATTAACGCGTTGATTTGCTCTAACCCCTCTATCGTGTAAATCGAGGGACGAGCGTATATTTAATTGTCTTGTTAAACCGCAGCGTTGCCGATATGAGGACATTAACATTTTTATTACGTTAAGGACTATTGTAAAGAATATCTCGGCGATACCTTTCTTCGGACCTTTGTAAACGAGTACGTTTATTATCAGAAGGCGGCCTTGAATGAATATATTTTCATATTAAACTTAATAAAAAAAATATTTCTCTTACATGTCACCCTAGATAATATTTTTTACGTAAAAATATGAACTAAAATACGTATCATAAAATAAACATTCTTATTATTATAAAAATGAAAATTAAATTTATTTAACCTAGCCGCGCCGTGCTATTTGGGACCCCAAGTTTTATTGCTGCACGCTCCGTACCGGATATGAGCGAGAAAAAACATCGCGCATGTGCAAGTCCGAGCGAGAGAAAATATCGTGCTGTGCAAGTGTAGAAACCGGGGCGTCGCATTAATTAGTAGAAAAAATGAAAATTAGATGGATATTTTGAATTTTTCTACTAATATATATATAATAAATAACTATTTTTATTTATAAGAAAATCCATTATTTTTGAAATGTCAAGGTATTGCAATTTTTGGGGTCTATTTTCATACAAAATAGACACATCGGCTAGCGGATTCGAGAGTTAAGAAAACGATGATCCATCCAAAATCTCTAAGCTCTCGCCGGTAAAACGCTAACATTGCTCTTATAGGTTTGACTGGGACTATAAAAATAACTATTAAGGGAAGAGAATGACAGATCGGGGTTTCACCATTCCCAATTTCCTTGGTTTCCCTAAAGAATTCGCATCATTAAACCAATTTTGGATTGAATAAAAACTTTAGAATACATTTGGATTTTAGGATTTTTTTCACGTAGGACACATTTTAGTAGCGAAATAGGACACAAGTCGAGTGTTGCGGCGATATCGTTTGGCACAGTCATGGTTTAGTAGATTCTACGGAGCTATGAGGAGCCAGGCCGCTATCCAGGCCAATTCGGTAACGTGTGTACTACAGGAGGTGCCCGTATGAATTAAATACGAATTGGCCCTAGCCTCGTCTGATTATTATTGTTACAATACGCGTTGACAGCTCGGCTCCCGGGCTCATGACTGGCGACCTACCCGTATTTGAAGAGCCTAGATAACCTGGAAGACCACCGTCACAGTCCTGGGATCAGGGTTGGGACGAACGTGTCTCTGCTGGAGATTGCGGATGTCCTCCAGGGGCTAAAGGCCCGTCTCAAGGTTAGAAGGGCACTTATGTCAGGAGAGTATGAAGGATGCAGGAGTGACTTTCCCTCTTCGCCTTCTTATTTATAGCTCACAATTTCTGTTGCTCGTAAGTAGAGATCCGAGATATAGAAATTCTTCAACCCTCTCCGGCTCTGAATAGCTGATTACTTCTATCGACTATCATCGGCTTGATTTTAGTAATGTTGATCTAAAGTTTTCTACTTTCACAGATAACTATTTTGAGCTTTTCGGTTATTGTCGTCTATCGTCAATCGTCACAATTCGTGTTCATATGCTTTCGCTATATAAAATGCGCTCTCTGCCGAGATGACGGACCAATCAGAGCGTCCACAACCCTTTTATAGACAACAGGTCGTCATTTTTCATACCTGCTACAAAAACCCCGTTTTGGTCAGTCAGCAGTTGGTCGTTGACAGTTGACTGGGTGATTCGCTCACGCTATCATGTCTGTCACATCTCCGTGAATTTTCTCGTACCAGAGATGCGTCTCTGGGATCTTTATTATGATCATCTCGTACCAGAGATTCGTCTCTGGGATCTTTTATCTTCACATCCATATTTTACCTATCATTTACGACACCTGCATTTCTTCAATAAACTATCATCTTCAAAACAAAGCGTGTTTCACTTTAATATCGATCTTCGAAGCGATCGTCAACTACCGGACGGTCGAACGTTTCGACGCCAGCGGTTGGATGTCCATTTTAATAATCGGTGACAATTCGCGCGTCGTAACAATTGGAGGCAGCGACGGGTTACCTTTTCTGATATCGATACTATCGTCGCGTCTCCTTAACTTTTGGTGGCAGCGGTGGGATACCATTTTTTGGTACTACTGTCGCGCCCCCTTAAAATTATTGATATGAAAGATGAAGTTTATAACGAAGAAAATAAAATAAAATGATATATTTTTGATTGGTAAACATTGACTTTATTGATTATTGAGTAAAATAATTGTCTCATTGTTATGTTAAATATAGTTTACTACTCTATTTGTAACTGAAACACAATGGCAGGAGGTTTTTACATGATTCATATACATGTGTAAATAGATTTATTGTGTTTGGATTTAATTCTAATTGGATTCCAAGAATTATCTCAGCGTTATAGCGCAAAATAAATAAGGAAAAAATCGCGAACCTATTGTAGTCGCGACTTCGTGACGGCAGACGATCTAAACAATTGAACAATGATTATAAATGCTCGCTTTAAGCAGAATTTCCCCAGTTGCTCATGGAGTTTTCGCGAAAAACTGCGATATCGATATGCGTTTTCGTCGGTGAATGAAGTTTAAAAATACATTTTAATCACGATCGGAATCGATGAGCGCACTAGTGAGGTAATGATATGAAATTTCCAGTGAATTTATTCGGCGGTGACGTCACTGGACGCTCTTCGACACCCACACGCAGTTGTAAACGGCGATACATGGCGACCCACACTCTGGGAGTCGGCCCCCGGACAGGGGTGCTCCCTGCCAATCGAACCAAATGATAAATCGTTAATTGGCGGTTGCCAAATCATATACATCAAAAGGTTCCAATGTGCACAGTGGTGATTGAAAATATTGTGCGGCGCACACAGCGCCAATAGGGAAAAATTTAAAATAATCATTTATTAAAGTGAATAACATTTCTTAAAATCGACGTGATTGCCCTTAGTTCGTCTTTTCAAGCACACGAACCGTACAGGGGCGCTAGTTTTTTTTACACAGGCGTGGGACACTGTCGGTGCGCTACTGAAATCCTTCTGCATCCTTCATACTGTCCTGACATTATACATACATACATACAAAAGTGGCCTTCTAACCTTGAGACGGGTCTTTGCCACCTGGGGGACACTACGCAATCTCCAGCAGAGACACGTTCGTCCCAACTCTGATGCCAGAACTGTGACGGTGGTCTTCCAGGTTATCTAGGCTCTTCAAATACGGGTAGGTCGCCCCAGTCATGAGCCCGGGAGCCGAGCTGTCAACGCGTATTGTAACAATAATAATCAGACGAGGCCAGGGCCAATTCGTATTTAATTCACGGTCTCATTGGGTGCTACGGGCACCTCATGTAGCATCCACGTTACCAAATTGCACTGGATAGCGGCCTGGCTCCTCATAGCTCCGTAGAATCTACGAAACCATGATTGTGCCAATCGTCATCGCACTTGACAACACTCGACACGAAAGCAGGGGTTGGGTAGTGAGAAGCTGTCGTTGCTCAGCAGCATTCGCGACTGGACTGATTTGGGAGCCCCAGAATTGTTCCACCTCGCCAAAAACTAGGAAATTTAGTTCGCCTACCTCCGAAAACGAACAAGATACCCAGGGAATAAGAAGAGGAAAAAGTTCAATGGTATTTGTTGTGCTTTCCACCAGTACTAAAATATTATTTGGCTGGGTCATAACATATAGATCGTCCAATTCTTGAAACAAAGGAAATATAAGACCGCGCGTTGACCTGCGGGGTTATTAGTTTGTGATAATATTCCGACGTTAATTTCCAAATAATTACAACACAATAGAAACACCTTTGTTGATCTACGATAGTGTTTAAGATCACTTGACATGGGTGGGAATCCCGCAGAAGGTTAATCTAGTTATTATTATTTCTAAAACAAAAGACTCCTCTATCCTGTAATATTCTAATTCGATTTTAACTCAAAATCACAGCCCTACTCTAGAGAATACTACAGCCGATACGATGATCGGTTTCTAAATTACTCTCGTTTATTCTCAGATGGTTTTATGGTCTGGTCTAGAGCTTATTTTTGCGCGAACTCTACTCTGCCCTCATCCTCTGGCTTTCTTTGGCGGAGCCACGATTGTCTGACGTAGAGGGGGGGGGGAACACACTAGACAAACGGCAATTTGTCATCGCAAAAATATGCCAATTTTATTATTTGATTCTTCTTTTCGGAGGCCATAAAGTCTATATTTGGAGTGTGGGCCCAGGTTACATAACCACCACGCCCGGTCTAAATATCACAGCGTGATTCCACGGGCCAGGGTCCCGAGCTATTTAAAAAGTAATTTGTATTGTCGGCGAAAATTTGAATTTGGAACGGGGGGGAGGTTGGGGGACGGGTGGGCGAGAGACGGGGGGAGGGCGCCCCCGGCGGCCCCCGATACATTTTCATTGATATCGCAAATGAGTGGGAACGTGGGTAGTAAACACACGCGCGTGCTGGCCCGCCATAAATCCCACAGTAACGATTTCCTTCTGTACGAATTACTAGCACGCAAGGAGCCACACGCGCATGGGACCCGGGGTGCCCCGGCGATGGGCGGGGAAGGGCGGTGGGCGCGCGGGGCAGGGGGCGACCCGGGAGTCGGGGGAGGACTAGGCCGGGACCGAGTGGGTGTGAAGTTAAAGAATGGCGGCCGATGGGAGGAGGGACCCGACAGGAAAACGGAAAGTATTCAAGGCAGGGGTATCGGAATGCAAGCGAATTTTCAGAAAAATACGTTATTTTTTTCAGTAATTAAATGTACCAGATATATTCGGAGAATCGCCTATCCCGATCGAATGATTCATTCGCAAGTCTCTTGATCATATCTGTATTAGAAACAGATCTATAACAGAATGGCCTTAAATATTCTAGTAGATCGACGATAAACTCTATAGCGTTGCCTGCTCAGATACAATTCAATATACTGCTGCTGAAAGACACTTGTGGATTTTCTTAATCGGTTATCGAAAAGATGGCGATCTTGAGCTTATCTAGTTCCTCAGTACATTAGAACAATCGTTTATTGGATCAGTGTGGATCTCTTTGAATGCTCTGTAGGAGGAAATCTGCGCTTACATGGCCAATCTATTCTGCGCAACGAAGGATCTCAAGAAAACGCCCATTACATGAAGTAAAAGAATCTGTTTTCCGACAAAGAGACATAATTCATTCATTCATCAGGGCTTAATTATTGGAATACACAGAAGTCGACTATATTTATTTTGATTTAAGGCGCAGAAACCTGAACCATAAAAGAGAATGAACATAAAATTGACGCCTTTAAAATGTGGTGCTGGCGACGCACGCTGAGAATAGCATGGAACGTTACAGATAACCGAGTTTCTACTACATGTCTCAAAAGAATTCTTCGATACTTTGGAATTCTCGCTAGAAGAAACGATAGCTTGAAGAAGCTCATCGCGCTTGGAAATGTACAAGGACGCAAGGGAAAGAGTAGGGCGCTCATCCGCTGAAGCGACCGAGTGAAGACCGTCACGGGCTCTACTGTAGTAGGCAGAGTATCCTGGAGAGTCAAAATCAAGAAGATTTGGAACAAGAATGGTCACGATCCTAAGACATGAGAGTCCCAATCCACGAAGAACGTCATCATTTCAACTCGGCGCTAAAGCCAGCATAAATTTGGCTTTCTCTGCATTTACCCATTAACTCATTTTGTCCCATCCTGGATTAGTCCTTCAAGAAATAATATTTTCATCAGGGAACTACTTTCTTATACATATTTATCCAGCGTAGCCTTTGGGAACTTTACAACCGTTTATATTTAAACTAGTTGTTGTGTTCCATCGTTTGTTATGAACCAACTTTCGTAGCCGCAGAATAGAAGAGATTCATGTTTTTCCTCTTAGATCATTATTTGACTGAGTTTCTATGCACATATTACTTGTTTATAATTATAATATAATATAATTATTTTCATTTTCGGTTGAAGTTGATTCAGCGAAGATTTTGCGTTGATAATAATCAGCAGGAATACCATTTCGTGTGGCTGAATTTAGATACGTAACGTGTGTCGGTGCTGAAACACGATGGGACGAACGACAAGAGCGAGGGTAGACAATCGACCCGTCCGCCCACCCACACGTGGGAGACCCCTCATAATAAAAAAAACTGAAAATAGCTGGTGTCACTCCGGCATCCCTGGTCGGAAGACAGGGCCCCCTCGCACGTAGAGGGCGGACGCCCACGCTCATATTTCGGCTCGCCCGCCACCGGGCCAGCGCCGCTGACGACGGTTAGCCCCAAGGTCGCCCACCCCTGCCCCAAGAAAAAACCATTCAATCTTCAGGGATATCAAATTACTTTCTTTGATAATGTTTCTCGGTAAGTAAAAGTACTCCGCGCCCTGCGTCAGACAAGGCTGTGTCTGCTGGCACGTCTGCCATGATGGATATTAATATCTGATCAGAAAGCTCCCGAGACAACCGCAGGTGGACATTTTGACAGTTATGCTTTTGACGTAGATTAAAGGCACACGGAAAGTGTTTTCAGACGTATGAAACACCGTTTCATACGGAGACAATGCCGAATCCGCGCAACGCTCAATCAATTCGAATTGTTCCAACCGTCAGCTGTTGCGAGTTTGCGAACGCGTTCAAAAGGGGCGTACGGTTCGATTATCGATCGGCAATCACATTTTAACCCACGTGTTTCGTTTTTTAATTGAATTTCGTTCGCGTCCCACGTGCCACCCCACGAATATGATAGTGTTATCACAAAGAGGACCGAAATTTGTGGATTAAGCCGTTCAGTTGAATGGTCCTGATGTACAGCGTGACGTAGTGATCGACAGTGGGCGTCCGCCCACACGCAGCGATCCCCAAACTACCCCCGCCTGCTCCGCCACCCCGGCCCATTCGAGTTACGTCAGGCATTCACTACAAATTTCAGCGATTTTCAGCAATGAACAGGTTTAATCGCGCCGTTTTTTACCCCAACTGCCAAGGTCGTGTCTCATTATTTCTCACGCCCTATAATTGCTGACGCAATAAATTATATCCGGTGTGATCCTTGATGTATGATACAGAATGATAAATGACAATAACAACAAATATTCTATTATAAATTAATAAAATTATTCATACATAAATTCAGCGTTTTTTTTATAAATAAATCCGAAAAAAAAGCAATAATTTACGATATTATATTGAAATCGTTAGTAATATCTTTAGAAAAATAATCCGAAAGAGAGATGATGGATACAAAAAAAAATCATTAAGGCCAAATTAAAAATGGCGATTTTATAATTCATTTGTTTTGAATATTTAAAAATATTTTAGATTAAAATATGTTATATCTACATAACGGTTTAATCGTTATTGTCATCCCGGGGTGACGTAATTATCAATTCACCGTACACGCTAGAGAAACGTGCTGAAAGCACTGTATAAAAGTTATTTTGTTAGGAATTATAAGTTTCGTCAACAAACTCGAGTATTAGCTACATTTTTGCATTTACAAATTTATTCGCATACGGGACATAATTATGTAAATTTTTCTTGCGCTTAAAGAGATAAAATACCAAAATTTTCACAGTTTTTTTTTGGTAAAAGGCTGAATATAACACTACTTTATTTTCATATATTAAAACAGTTATTAATCACTCAAAATATCAATACTACGTTCGGCGCTCTTTTCTTAGAACTGGTGTTTTGTACCTCAAATTTTAAAATAAAACTTGAAGAATATGGGTTGCCGCTACAATCTAGAAATTTTCTAATAATAATCAATTTCATATTATTATAATATTTGCAAGATTGTTATAATTTTTTTATCTATTAATGGCGAATATTTTTTGTTGCTTAGGCCAAAACAAATTTTATAACCTAATATCGCGCTGTCACTTGTCATTTAGCGGCGCGATTGTAAATTTTCTAAAGACATACCACATTATTTATTTATTAAAACGATTATAATAAACCGCATGATATACACAATGGCACCGCCTTACTGAAGTTATCTGAACATAACCTATAAACGTTGAAACACATTCAATTGCGTAATTACAACGCTTAAATTAAAAAATGTTTCGTTCGCTATCCCGTCTGGGACCATTAACAATAACATCAGTATTTCCAACATCTCTTTCCAACAAAGACGTAGACAGAACTACGCCTAAACATATAGAATATGAAGAGAGTGGATTACAACGAGTGCGTGATCTTTTTTCATTAAGGTACAAACAAGCCGATTAATAAATTGCAATGGATTCATCAACTTATGCTATTCGATTTCAGCGAATTTAATGAAATAACGCCGGAAATAAATTTCGTGCTACAAAGCACGTTCGGCGCCTCGTTATTCGGTGCCATATACGGCGGTTTTCTTTATTCGCGCACGGCGTATATGAATTTTATAGAAAAGAATCAAGCTACTCATTATAATACCGTTTTTGATGCAAAGGTACGTCGCATCGAATTTTAATTTTAATTATTGTGAAAATAATGTGTATTATTTTAAAGAAAACGCTTCAAGATAAAGTTACGCTGAGTTTCGCTAAAGGTGCATGGAAATGGGGCTGGCGTATGAGTTTATTCACAGCGACATACACGTAACGATTTTATTTAATTATTTATTTACATGTGAATTGTTATTTTATTACGTGATTTCGTAGGTTGTTAACGACGTGCGTATCGGTTTATCGCGGAAAGTCTTCCATCATAGAATATTCGACTGCCGGTATATTGACCGGCGCGTTATATAAATCCAATCTCGGTTTACGAGCATCAATTGTCGGCGGAACTTTAGGTAATTATTAAATATATACGTTTTAATGTTACGTATAATTTATTCTTCAATCTTTTGCATAGGACTTATGTTGGGAACGTGTTTGGGTGGAGTATCGTTATTAATCCTCAATTTATCGGGAACAACTATGGATAGCGTTTATAAAACGCAATATCGGTTTAAACAACGAAGGTAAAGTCAATATTTTTTTAAATATTATTCGGTGAATTCAATCGTATGTTTTTGATTTCAGAACCGAGCATTACTTGGCAATGCTGGACGGCTCTTCGACTGAGAGCCGAGACGAAGTAACCGATTATCACGATAGTAAAATATTAATAAAGCAACAATCCGAAGGAACTGAAGTGTCGACGGGTCGTAATAAATTCCTACCTGCCGCAGTTCAGGTGTCGACGATATCCGATGAAACCGCAGCCGAATCCACACTCGAATCTAAGTCCGTAGAAACTAAGAAAGAACAATAACATATTTATACGTCATAATAAAACTTATAAGATCGTTCTTGATATTTTATTTATCGTAAATATACATACTATATAATATAATTAATTATTTCAATAGCTACGGATGTTCGTAATTTGATATGCCTTAGAAAAATATACAGAGGACATTTTTTTAACAAATCGGTAATATATTACATCGAACAACTGCACTTATTGTCTCGAACGTGGTATAATATACTTGAGCAACTGTTATAAGCAACGTTTAATCAATAACAAGCAAAGAGCAATGAAATTTGGCAATACTATGAATGATTTAACAATAAAACAATAAATAAATCGTTAGTTATAACATTAAATACACGGATAATTAATAAATTAAATACTGCGTTTTTTTTTAAATATAATTTTAGCACCTTAAATTAAATATAGGCCAGTATACATATATAAACATATTTTTGAGCAATTGGATTATACGGTTAAAAAAATATATCGACATTTTTAAGAAAACTAACCTCGGCCACGCGTCCGGTTGTATTGTTATAAAATAATACGCACAAAACTGTCGGTGGGCAAGAGTCGTACAAGCATTTAAAATAATATAAACAGGACTTAATCTCAATACTGCACATAATTACCGATGATTTTCGTACGTTAGTTATAATAAAATATTAATATAATTGATTTATTGTGCCGGTTGCGTTTTTGTTATTCGCTTGGCACCCCTGTTCGGAGGGCCCTTGGGTTTGGCGAATGCCTGTCTATGAATATTCCGCTTCGGATGGACCTCGTCTTGTAAGAACTCCTCAGTCAACTCTTTTCCATCGTCGATTTCAATCTGAAACGTATTTCAAAACTAAGATAACACTGCTCGTATACTACGTCAATTTTATTTCTATTTATAGAACAATGTGATAAACGTATTGTTCGACGAACAATAAATTTCGTAATACGTTGCTTACAGTAAATCTTCAACAATATGAAATTCAATGGAAAATGTCGTAAAGTCATAAAAAAACTAATGCAATACGAATTAAAAAAAAGAAGAGTATAATTTATTTTGTTATTTGTGCTTTTATTACAGCTGAAATACTTTTATATATTTTTGTATTTAAAATTCGAATTTACTGACGCAAATTATGGGTTTTAGTTGTTCCCAACGAATATATTTCTATCTGAATAACTTTTACACAAAGCTTGCATCACTAGCGTATGTGGTAAATTAGCAGTTGTCACACCGGCGTGACAATATCAGTCGAAGAAGTAATAAGGAGGATGTTGTGAAATTCATAAATTTATTGTTTCTTTTTACGAGAATAATTTTTGTTGTTGGCAAATATTTTTAATTAAAAAAAACAATGATAAATGAAAATAACAAAAAATATTTTATTATTAATTAGTAAAAATAATCTCATGTCTTTTCAGCTATTTTTTATCTATATCTATCAGAAAAAGGCAATGTTTTATTATATTTTATTAAAATCATTAATAATATCGACAGAAAAATTAATTCAAGAGGCGATGGACATCTTCTTTTGTACCTGGGATGAAGCTGTCAGACCGGTCCGACAGAGTTTCATCCCTTGTCATCCACCCTTACCACATGTCGGCAGAGATTAGGTTCAATCGTTCAATAGTCGAAGGACAGGACTACAGAACGTGACAGTCAGTCCTGTCAGACTAGCCTTGAATTACCGTGGCCAGTCAGGAATTGACTGACCCAGAAATCTGGGAAGAACCAGCTACTATTAAGCCTAGCTTTGATATCGCGAAAGAAGAGATAGGTAGTCTGGCCTTTGAGGGAGGAATCCCAACTCTGCCACTGTTCAAGAGCCGATTCGCGGACGCATGATTTTAGATTTGCCAAAGATTCGCCCTCGATTGTCAAAAACTGACAGCCAGCAATAAACTAGTAATAATTAAGAGTGATGCTGTTGAAGATGTGCGATAAGCGAGAGCGAGATTGAGGAGGGGCGGGCGCTGCCCCGATAAAAGGATTCTACTAATATATGACAATGATCAGAGGTGCGCCCAGTATCCAGCTGCGTAACCTACAATCCGACAGAAGATGGAATTATAGGCGAAAAATGGTGATTTTACCATTCATTTGTTTAAATTTAAATATAATTCCACAATATTTTACGATATTATATACAAATCATTAATAATATATCGACAAAAAAATTAATCCGAAAGAGATGATGGATACAAAAAAAGTGATTATGGCCAAAATAAAAAATTACACATAGAATACAAAATGGCGGTTTATGCAATTCATTTGTTTTAAATTTAATCACCCACTGACAGTAGGGAAGGCTGGACAGCCACTGGCCGATCTCGGAAATAATTCTTCTCCATAAAACCAGATATTAATTACCTTCGAATAAGGGCATATACGATTCATTTATCATATTTTTTCGACATATTGGATAGATTATATATTATTAATCTTATTTGGAGTTTGAGTTAACGGATTTTTACTATATGTGTTACCTTTTTTATGACGTCGATGCCGGCTTTTTCAATACTTTCTAAAAATGGACCTTTGCAACTCGAATACATCATTCTTTCTTTAATTGAGCAAGTGTAGCCGGGCATGGAATAAATAAACACTGAAAAACACGTAACAGCGCAATGTAATAACTTTCTAATGCATAATATTAACATTTTGCCGCATACGTACCGATCGTTTCCAGATGATCGCCTTCGTGTGTGTGTTTGAATAAGAATAAATGGTATCTAGCTTGATCGCTAGGCACCTGCGACGGTAAATCGTCGATCGAAAGTGTACCGGCCTTTTCAAGATGAATTTTCTCCTCGTCGATATCTGAAATAAAATTATACATAAAAATCTGATCGATATTAATATTATTTATGCAAATACATACCTATTTTAAACTGCAGATAATCGTAGCGTTTTTTCGCCATGTCGGATAAAGCTTTTTGAGCCGATTCCGTCATCGGAAAAGTTATTCCACTCAACGTCTGTTGTCTGAAACCGATAATTTTCATTATTAACGTACCGTAAATATATTTAAAACGTTAAATTGTACCTAGTATCCGGACTGAACACGGAGTGATCTTCGATCGAAAGGTTTTTCAACGCCTCTTCCCTATCCGTCAGTGGAGCAGGGGTACTCTCGACTTTAATATGATTATTATATCCGCGGAGAGTGGCTTCCTCCTGGAATTTATGATTAAAATTAAAAATAATAACACGTATATAATATAAAATGATTAATTATAATACCTTGGTACTGCAAAATAATTCATCTTTCAGATAAGTCGTGCCGAATTCCAGCTTCAGCGTAGCTTTCGTCGAAGCGTAAAGCATTTTCTGTCTGATATTTGCCGTATCCGGAGACCACGTTATGAGCAACCATTCGTATCCGAGTGAATTTTTTGTATCGAGCCTGAAATTAACGGCAATATTATACGATATCCATATGAATATGATGCAATGAAACGTATACCTGTATAAAATATAGCATGGCTGATCTTCTTCGATGCAATTTTGCACAACTTTATCGAAATCCTTATCCCATAATCCGCTACAATCTATTTTTTTCTCCAACGCGAGTTCCTCTGTAAAAAGATTGAAACAATCGCAATGTATCATTGGTATATAATCAAACACTCGATAGATAAGGATATACACGTATAAAACATTTACCATTATCAATTATTATCTTCAAAGCTCTCACTTTACCCTTGTAACAGACGCCAAAAGACTTTTTCAAATTATCATTTGCTGAAATAAATGCGATATATAATTTAGAACCTCATGCAATTAAACTATTAATAAAGATTGGAGGATTCAAATACGTATTGAATCAGAATTATACCTCTAATACCGTTCTGGAGAGACATGTCGACTGTCAGATAGGGCCGGGCAAGCAGTGTTGCCAGAACTAGGTATTGACTAATCAAAATAAAAATAATCTAACAAATCTGACTGGAACATTCTATACTAAAATATTAATTTATTATTCAAATAAGTAAAATGTCACAAACTAACATAATAATAAATAATCATTTATTGACCGCAATTGCGAAAAAAATAAAAACAACAATATTTGTTTCTGTGCGGGCGTGTAAGTTTTTTTTCGTTCGCATCCGTTACAATGTGCCAAATGCGAGTGAAACGTACTGATGACACGGGCCCTCAGTCTGCGGCGGGACATCACCGATTGTGCGTGTCATTTATGCGTCATATTGATTAGTATAAAAAATCAAAATATCGACCAAATTATGAAGCATATCATGAATAATGTAGGGGATAACCCACTGATGATATACTCTGACTCCAAATGTAGATAATTGACTTTTATGGTCAGAAAATACACATGTAAATTTAAACGGTATATGTTGTCGTGATAACGGCGATCCAATGGCTGCTGACGTGGCTGTTCCCAAGGGTAGTCAGCGTGTGGCTTCTCTGATGTCATCTCACGACGAAGATGGTATTCTGAGGTGTAAGTACGATGATATACAGAATTGGTGACTTAGCGGGACCTGAATTTCAGCGGTTTGCAGCTTTGATGAATCGGATTCTTCATCGTGCGAGTGTGTCTGACGAGCTGGGTTCCAGTCGGGACTTTCGTCTGCACAAGACTCCTATACAGATTCCAAGATAGCTTCAGCTTAGGATGATGCTGCGATCCTCTGTGGCGTTTGTTGCTTGGTTGCTCATTTTTATAACCGAAGCTATTTGTCTATGATACAATAACCTGAAATGCTTGGGGTCTATTTTCCATTATAAATAGGTTCCCTTCCGACGACACAGTTGCTTTCGAGCCGCCGTGAGGGATCGGTTAATAGGTAACACTGATGAACCAGACACAGAAGCAAAGAAGCTGTAAGTAGCTTTTATATTTTATAGGTAAAGAAGAAAAGAAGAGAAGCAAGCCAAAAGTTGCTAAGAATTTTTGTTTACTGTTTGAAGCTCAGTTGTAGATGATTGTTTTAAAATGAAAAACAAGAGGTCTGAAATAGGAAAAGAAATGGGGTTGAATTATTTATGTTATCTTCTTTGCTTTTTTAATGGAAAGAAAAGCTGTTTTAGATAGAGATATTCTATAAAATGATTGGGATTATTTAGGGCCATAGTTAACGAGGAAGGTAATAGAAGGGTTTTTATCTATAAATTTATGGAGATTATCGTAAAAGAGAGTGGTATATTTTTGTTACTCCAGCGTGACCACGATTGCAGAGTTAACGTTCAACATTTTTTTATTTTTTAGTTCTGGCAACATTATCCGATACATGAAGGTTATGTTTGTGTGTCTGACGCACAATTGTCAAACGTTTTTATTCTAAGTTCTGAAAAACAACACACAAAATGGTACATTATTTTTTGTATTATCAATCTATTATAATATTTGTATTAACATTTAATATATTTTTAACCTATTTCTGATTTATTATAGGCGCGAAATGCCGAAAAAGCCATGTAAGTTATAAAATTATATTAAATCAAGTTAATACATCGCTTATTTAATACTAAATATGTTTTTGAAATACAGGACGACGTTGGCCAGATGGCGAGCTGCTCAAGTCCAAGAATCTGGAGGATCGATTCGAGAGCGACGTCCGTTTTTAGCATCGGAATGCAACAGTCTACCACAAGCTGAGAAATGGAGATTACAAATTATCGGAGAGGTAGCGAAAAAAGTTGCACAAATTCAAAACGGTACGTTTGCATTGATATCAAACAATATCGACGATTGCTAAATAATGTGTTGAATTTCAGCTGGACTCGGTGAATTTCGAATAAGAGATCTCAACGATGAAATTAACAAATTGCTCAGAGAAAAACGGCATTGGGAAGATCAAATTCGTGAACTCGGCGGTCCTGATTATATACGGGTTGGACCTCGAATGTTGGATCACGAAGGCAGAGAAGTGCCCGGGAACAGAGGATATCGATATTTCGGAGCTGCGAAAGATTTACCAGGTAAATCATTTATATTCATGCTTATGATATTTGATGATTTACGTTAATGTTATCGTTGTAGGCGTTCGAGAGTTATTCGATCAAGCGCCGCCGTTACCTCCGAGAAAAACGCGGACTGAATTAATGCGAGATATAGATGCAGATTATTACGGCTATAGAGATGACGATGACGGATTATTATTACCGCTAGAAAAGAAAGCAGAAAAAGAAGGTTGATAATCATATTATAATTAAATCAAAATCATTGTAATAATTTATTAGCTATAATTATTAATTATTATTCAGCACGAGCGAAAGCTATAACGGCATGGAAAGAAAAGAAAGAAAAGGGTCTTTCCGGCGAAGTTGAAGCTGAAATAGAACCCGAGAATATATACGATCATATTGTACGTAATGATTTATTTAAATATATTTTTTTTAGCATTGGATTTTTATTTATTTAATATTGCAGAGAGATGATACTGAGGGTGATGCTCCGTCGACGTCAGATAAATCGCAATACACATCCCACGTTCCAGTACCTACACAAAGAGATATAGAAGACGCTCTGTTACGGAAAAAGAAACAGGAATTATTAGAAAAATACGGATGTATGGACGTTAAAATGGAGTCATAATGTTATAAAAACAATTTAATACATATTTTTTAAATAAAAAAAAATGCATCTAACATTATTTTTGAAATTATTCCATGTACAAATTCAGATTGAGTATTGTATTTTATTTCTACTCTCGATAGCATTACAAAAAAAATCTAATTAACATCAATTAATTTTATTATTTTTAGATTTTCAGTAATATTTAATAAAAATATATTATTGTTATCTGATTTCTGTGATTAAATTAAGTTTTTGTATTAGTTAATATGGAAATAAATTATTTTTGATATTAAATTCTTTAATTTATTAAGATTGTCATAGAGATGCACAAACTCGTCACGGTTCTTAGGCCACCATTTTAAATTACTATATTTTTATTTATAATAGATTATTTTTACTCAAGAAGGTATTGAATTAGGTTTTTTTGTATTTATTAGAGCTGATAAACTAATAAAAAAAATACACAAAGCTTATATTTTGATGAGCAACAATTTCTGCTGTTTCTCGTCTTTCTCCAAAAACTAAAAAAGTGTTTCTTGAACTATTTGTACCATTTGAATGCTTCAAAAATCTCCATGCTCCATATTATAGTTGGGTGCTTCAAATAAAAAATGCACTGATTGCACCAGTGTTGCCATCTTTTCTCATAAAATCAGTGATGCAATATTAAAAAAATGTTTTAAGCAAATGCGATAGTGTAAAGGGGTTGCCAATCTTCTTACAAAAAAATAAATCGTTTGCAAATTATTGGACGTGGCTATCAGCAATTAACAGCATTATTTGTGTATTCATTTTATGTAAAAATTTACTAGGTTCTGGTTTGAGTCATGAGCAGCAGTTTCATTAAGATGCAAGGCAACGGGGCCCTCGGGACTCATTTAAAAAAAATTAAACATATTAAGCAAATATAAATATTTGTACCATCGTAATAAGCTAATAAAAAAGAAGAAAGAGAATAACAATTTACCTTCTACAAGCAAAAGTATCAGCTTACGGATAATCAACAAAATATTTTCACTATACCCTTTCACTTATTTTTCTTGGATAAAATTTTCAGTTTTCAAACATAAAAACTTTCAAGATGTGCAGCTCTTTTTGCTGGCCGAGATTGTCCACTCTAAGTTAAAAGTTTACATTTTTTGATTATATAATTGTTTTTTATAGATTCAATCATCATTTTTCATTCAAATATCAAAAATTTTAAAGCTTATAAAATAAATCATGCTTTAAAAATTGCAAAATTCTATTGACTCTATTAAATACAGTAGACCCCCCTATAACGTACACTCCTGTAACGTTCCCCCCCATAACGTTTGCGGCGGCTTTTTCCTATAACGTCGATCCCCCGTCAGCCATAATACGAAAGGATATCGCTCATTGCGCGAGTCAAGGCATTTGCTCTGGTTGATACGTAAAAATGTAAAAAAAAGAAAAATGAATGTTTGATTTACTGATTTCCTTCAAATCAAATCAAAAAAACCTCTACCCTCTATAACGTCCCACCCCTATAACGTGGAACCTATCTTGACGTTATATGGGGGTTTACTGTATAACCTTATCCCATCTTATTGGCAACTTATCGATGCCCTCCTCATTAAATTTGGTGGGTTTCGACTGAAAGAAAGTATCAAAGGCCTGATTGACTTGCTCATCATTAATAGAAGTTCTTCCATTGAAAAAAATCTGTAGGGAACAGAAAAGGTGGTACTCCGTAGGAGCAAGATCTGGGGAGTAGGGTGGATGTGGCAAAACAGATCAGTTGAACTTCAGAATCTTTTCTTGAGTCACTTTTGCTGTGTGGTCTGGCGTTGTCGTATGTATCGGCAGCAATCGTTTCGTTGCTCTTCATCAGCTCGCGGTGGATTATTCCTGGACGATCCCATCATACACGCAATAAAGATTTCTTCCCATGAATATTGGCTTTAAGGTCCGGTAGGGATGGTTGATCCTTATCCAACCATTGTCTTTTGCGGACAATATTTTTCATAGGTGATCCATTTTTCATCCCATGTTATTGTCCTGTCCAAAAAGAGCTTGATTTTATGCCGCGAGAGGAGACTAACCAATCGGCTATCAGGCTTTCACCGCATATATGTTCGGCCATCGCTCCAACACTAGTCCCAAAGCATCGCAAGACGAATAGAGTGGACCCCCCAATTACACTATCCCGAATAACACGCTGAGTTGAAATATTCGCCGCCAACCCCCTACTTGAACGGTCGCAACCGTCTGTGCGGTGCATACAGTCAAACGTTGGCTAGCATCTGTGTATTCGATACGTGCCAGGCTTTACCCCCAATACACTATCCCAACTTACACGGTCCCGATTTTAGTGTTAGTGGGGGGTCAACTGTATGCACTTTTTGATCCTCCATTTCAAGGGTTCGGAATAACACCACTGCAACGTGCACCACATTAGATAGTTGTCGAATGACTGACAGGCAACTTATCTATCTAGAGAAAATCCAAATAATAAACGGGATTAGGATTTGGACTTGGGATTGAATCATAAAAAACGGCAATAGTTGTCATAATCTTTTTATTTGTTTAATTATTATTGCCAGGCAAATATATGCTATAGTAAGCCGAAAATCGGAACCTACATATTTATATTGGAATGTGTAACACACTCGCAAATCTCTTTCTACGATAAACATTAGTCTAAAAATTTTCAACAGACATTATTATAACTTTTCAACTTTAAAGATTATACTCGAATAGTACGTACGCAGAGAACAATTTGAACGATATATTTTGATATAATTGAGATTCTGACCACTATCTCAAACCGTAACTGTGTCAATTAATTAATTTAATATTAATAATATAATAAGCTACGTTTTAAAATTTTTACATATCAATATACATGTTTCTTATATGTGTATTTTGAACGTCGTCGAGTGTACACAATGTAAATGAGCGGGAAAACGGGTATATCTATCATATATAAAAAAAAATAATCATACAAAATAAGTCCGAGTATGACCAATGTGTGCAAATGGAGCTTTTAAAATTAAAACGCTAATGTGCAGTTTATACAATCTAAAATACTTAGATACGCCTAATCAAGGTGAACGAATTAGTTGTATAAACGATAATATATACATTGATTGAGTTATAAATATATATCGGGAGAAAGTATGACGTAAAAAAGTATCTAGCACCTGAAACGCACACATCTAAATATAAATGGATATAAAATTAAACATCACAGAGATAATCGATAGTTTTACGGATGTAAATTTCGTTCTCAATTGCGGAGTGATTCATTTTGAATTGACGTCTTCGTTTTTTAAGTTCTACAATGCAACGAGAGCGGACAGAAGCTGCGATACAATTTTCCGAGGCGTTCTTTAGCAAATAAAAAATAATAACGCCGTCTAGCTAAGCTTTTATAAATCAGACAATTTATCGATCATAAACACGTAAAATATTTATATAGATACGGATTTTAATGAATAATTTATATATTATAAGCTCAATGGCGACTCTTGAACGTGTCCGTTCATCGTGAGTTCGAGCTCGGAGTCAAAACTTGTGTTGTTTACTTAAAACGAACGTCTAACTATTGCTATCGGGCGTTTTAAAACCGAACGTAAACGCGAGGACGATGTCTCGTCGTCGAAATCAATATTTAAAAATTGAATAAGCGTTAATTCAACACTCGATAACACCGGGAATGTCAAAAATAATGCTTACACATCCGATTTTATCGGAAAACATCAGTTTCCGTTCACATTTCCGTCGATTGATTCAGTCTTATTATCTGACGCTAAACGTTTCATCGAAAGTTTTAATAAAAAAAAGTATTGGACGTGCTTAAAAAAAATTATACATAAAACATACGCTAATTAAATATAAAATGCCACGTAATATAAAGGTGCCACAGATTAGGAAATGAAAATCGCATACGTGAAAATTTACGACTGCAATCCATTGATTACGATCTCGTTATTATCACATCGGGAGAATGATATTAAAACCAACGGAATGCCATATATAGGATTAAACAATAAAAAAAAAAACATACACAATAAAATACGATTACATTATGATGAATTTAAATACCTATGAATACTAACGATAATACGGAATAATAAGGAACGATATCATTTCTTTAATAATAATAATAATGCAATGCAAATCGAGTAATGTATTATACGTATTGGAAGCAACACAAATAGTCTCGGCGGAACCTCAATACGGCGTCGGACAATATCGAACCGTCGTAAAA
The DNA here is from genome assembly GCA_022495035.1 of Philopotamus ludificatus. Classification (NCBI taxonomy): domain Eukaryota; kingdom Metazoa; phylum Arthropoda; class Insecta; order Trichoptera; family Philopotamidae; genus Philopotamus; species Philopotamus ludificatus. The sequence continues at coordinate 28,552 of JAGXCT010036314.1, read as the reverse complement.
TACATAATGACGGCGTTTGTGACGTGCATCTACTCGCTAATTAAAATATGTATATAAATCAACAATGACGTGGAAAACATTTGATTTTGTTAAAATACGTTCTACACGATACAAAAATATTCAATCTTAAATAACGTTATATTTATGAGTATTATTTTTCGTTTCGCTGAGGTAATAAATACACAATGCACCGTATTGGGGTTCCACTGCGTGTGTAAGTAATAAGAGAAAGACTAAAGATTAAAAATATATTCTTATGACTGAAATAGATTTTGTTGCTTCTCGTCGTTTTCAAAGTCGTTCCAAGCATTATTTAATTCCATAAATATTAATTTTGCTAAATTTTCATTTTCGGTGCCGACTTGCTGTAAAAAGAAATTATTATTAATATATACATATATATTATTAATATTTATTCGAAAAGAAATGTCGTTTTTTTCGTCACAATGTTTTTAGATCACTCTGTCTAAGGATATAGTCAGTAAATACTGTCAATTATTTTTTCGTGGCCACCTGTGGCCTTACGGTATTCGTATCCTCCATACACAGGGTCACCGGTGTCCTTGCGGCAATGAACCAATAAAAGCATTTATGAGACTTATAGCGACATCTTGAAGATTCGAAAATGCTAATAATGGTTTAAACCAAGGAGCTACAGTTTTTTAAGTCAAATACACCCGTTTGCAAATCAAATGCATCTTTTTACAAATCAAATGCACCCTTTTGCAAATCAAATACACCCTATTGCAAATCACTGAACATCCAAAAAGTGTTTTTTCAAATTTCTATACTGTTAAAAAAACGTAATTAGCGGGAAAACGTAAATTTAGGGTTAGAATCGCGGTACTAAATGCAGTGGAAGGAACTGATAAAAAAAAGTATATATATTGAAAAATATTTAATTGTTTAACTTAATTTTTAAAAGGGTAAATTTGATTTGCAAAAGTTGTGTTTGATTTGTAAAACTCCAATTTGATTTGTAAAGCGTCTAATTTGATTTGTAAAACGTCCAATTTGATTTGTAAAACGTCCAATTTGAAATAAAAAACCTGTATGAATCTATAAAACAGATCCGGGCATCACAGGTTCTAATAATCAGAGATGCATTTTCTTAGAAATAAAATTAAAATCAAGACGTTGAAGATCATTCTTTAAAGAAAAACCAACCAAATTTTACCAGAGAGATACTGCCCGAACCATTAAAAATATGAACGATAGTAAAAATTTCAAAAAAAGTCGACATTTCTTTTCACTTTACGTAATATATGATCGGCGCTTACCTTATCAGGATGAATAGCGAGGCAAGCACGTCTATACGCTTTACGCACATCACCGGGACCAACGAGTGCTCCCATATCACAGCGAGACCAGCGGCAATTTTCCCATACGATCGTGTGCATCGAACATAGAAGAGCGCGGATGTTTGACTTCTTCCCCTCCGTCTTGAAATAATAACGTGAAATAAAATCCAAAATTATCGGCACAATAATAAATATGATAGATACCCAATCGTGGATCAGCAATCGTTCCGGATCCATTTCCTTGACCATTTCTCCTTTCCTCATTTGATTGATTGTGCGCGGTCCCTGGTCTTTGCGTGCGGCAAATTCGTAGCCTTGACTTCCCAACAGATCGCCGAAAACGTCCCCGCCGACTTTCACCGGTTTCTCAGACGGAGCTTTGGGAGGCTCAAAATGCGATCGGCTGCACAAAAACACATTATTATAAAAACTGGCGGTGTAAATTTATTTAAGAATATGAATAAAATTTCTGACCTATAGTCAGCTTGATGAGATGGACTCGGAGTAGCGGCAGGTCGGTGTATCGGACTGGAGAGACACGATGTAGATGCAGAATTTTCTCCGCTATTCCACGCACCACTGCCACCTGGTTGAGATCCGACGCTCGCAGTCGTCGAGCCTAAATTGCATAAATCTATGAACGGATCACGTTTTCCAGCCGACTGATCGTTCGTTTGCTTTTCTGTAAACGTAAAATAAATTAAAACACAAATAGATTATTTAATCGGTAAATTAATCGACGATACGCACCATTGGTATTTTTAGATCCCATTACGTTAGGTGTGAGCAGGGATCCATTATCATCGGTCTTTTGAGTTGAAGAAAGACCGAAAGGATCGAATGTGTCACCGGACGCATTACCGGAAACGCCTAGCAAATCCGCAAAGTTCGACTTCTCCTACGAATTAAACATCATCATAAATATTTATCTCATCGGGAATACAGTCGTAAAAAATAAAATGTTTACTTTTTGACTTCCGGGATCAATGCTCGTAGAGCTGCTGAGAAAATCGCCGAAAGTATCATCCTCGGGGAATAATAAGTTGACATTTTGATTGGCGGCTTTAGGGTCAGTCACCGTAGAGCTTTTGCTCGGTGGCGGAGGAAAGTTTGCGAATAGACCGAACGTATCGTTATTTTGAGATACATCGGGTTGGCTCGAAAACGCAGCATCGCTCTCGGTTATATTTAATATATCCGGACCGTTGTTCTTATCCAAGTCGTTTTCACCCTCGACGTTAACCTTTTTCATATGATCAATTAAACGATCCGGAGGCGGCGGCCGTTGAGGAGGTTGTGGTGAAGGTGGCGCCGGTCTAGCTGGACGAGGTCGGCTACGCACAACAGTCACTGCAATAAAAAATATTATTATAAACGTTATTAATTAAATATATACGTATCGATATAATAAATAAACCCACCGAAATTATCAACGGTTTCATCTCTCTCTAAAGTGGTGGTAAATATAGCTTGACTAGATCTCGCGAGGAATGTATCGTCCTGCGTCCACGGTTCGGCCTCGAGCGGTGCACGTCCTTCGTTTCCAGCTACTATAATGCTGACGCTAGCACTGACACCGCTCGTAAAATGATCGGTGCCTTCGCCGACATCATCAAGCTCAGATCTAAATTTATATCTTCATTAAATACCGTATATTATATTAAATATAAAAGTCTTGGATATTAATGTACCTGTTAAATCTTAATACTAATTGATCTTGCGGTATATATCCAGTGTGAAATTGTATTTGGAACATTCTAATGCCGGTAGGACGTCCTAGCTGATGTCTGGCGTGATACACCACAATCAAAACATCTCCGGACACAGTTGCATTGAATTGCAACGAGCACTAAAACATTTAATGAGACTAATTAAGTAATCATATTAAAGGAACCGAAAAGTAATCAAAAATTTTCAGTCAGTCAGTTTATTTTAAGATGCGGTTGAGTAAACGCACAAGTTTTAGTCATTGTACCCTTAGGTAGGGAGTTGAGTTTTGTTGCATAATGGTAACGGATGTTGCGGTGATTGTCGCTGGGCAAAATCTGTGAGTTCAGGCCCCTACAGAGCCCTAGCCTCTCCCGATTATTATAGTCACAATTAAGTCACCAGGCTCATAGCTACCTGGCCTGAATGATGGAATAAATTAGGTAGAGGGACGTTAAGACCAACAATTGACGAGACACACTTCCGGCATTGCAAGACTAACGAAGCAACACGAGTTATGAAAATGGTTTAAATTTTTTTAAATGGAAATGAAGATCGCTCAAATAGAACGACCTCAAAAATTAGATGATGATGTCCTGAAATCATTGGTGGAGTCAGATCTAACCAGACCAGCTCCAACAATAACGATCCTTCTTTGTGTATAGTGGGATTTCTCTGGAGTGTTACACTACGAGTTGCTTAAACCTGAATAAATTTGTTACAGCAATTTTGTATTGTGAACAACTTGAACGATTAAAACATGAGCTGTTATAGAAAAAAACCTGTCAATGATAAGCCGAGAATTTTGCATCATGACAACACAGGTAAATTTTCCTAAACATTGGCAAAAGGTCATTCATCATCATCATCATAGGCGCATCAGCCCTATTGTAGAACCTTGGCCTCATCCAATACCCTTCTCCATTTTATTCGGTCTGCCCCTACGTCGCTCCATCTTACGGTCAGTTACAATGATGCAGTCTCCCTATGTACACAGTTCAACTACCTCAGGCTTGCTCTTTATTTCCTCCAAGGACAGGAAGGCTTGTTAATAATAAGCCTTTTCAGTGGCTGAGTGTCCCGCACCCGTGAGAAATGACCGAGCCACTGGAGTCTGGCCACTCTGACAACAGCTGTGACCGGTATATCCTTCTAAGGTCGCCACAGCTCCTCATTGCTTCGGATATGCCATTCACTGTCATCGAAAACGACTCCAAATATTTGTTTCAGAATCCCAACATTCCCTAACCCAACATTCAGACCCGTATGTTAGGACGGGTCATGTAGAGCTTGATTTTAGTCTTCTTTGAGAGGAATCTCAACCGTAGATGCTATTCCAAATCCAAAGTAGCACCAGTTTGTCAGCATGGTTCTTTCAAGTACTTCCAAATGGATTTTATTATTATTTGTAATAAGAGATAGTAAGCTGTACTCTTCGATTCTCAGAGGTTAAAGGATTCGACTTTGGATGTATTTTGTCTTGGTTTCGTTGATCCTCAGTCCCATGAGTCCAAAATTTTGCCTCAAAAAAGTCCACCAAAATATTTTTTTATACAAAAACTGTTTGTTGTCTCCGAAAATGAAATTAGGACGTTAATTAACTTTTATTATTCTAAATAGGACTTCTATTGTAAACATATTTCTAAAGGCTTTAGATTATCGTAGCGCCAAATATTTGAAAATTAATTTTTGGGTCCCTCGACTTTCGAGTTATTGCATTTTTATTCTACATACCTTTCCTTCCGTCACATTGAACAGATGCAGTTTGTCGTAATCTTGAAGAGTTGTCAGCACGCAACGATCATTATTGTATACTTCTACATAAGGTCTACATCCATCTCTAAAAATAATAATTACCACTTTAATACCAATCCTAATATCGAAGTAGGTGATCCTCTCGACATCGGATGATAATATTACCTGACTTTCGTAAACAACGGTACAGGTTGCACCGTAATAGACATAACGGTGAGCGGTTTGTAATGCGGCATCATTGGATCCGGTCTAAAAAACGAATAAATTTCAGCCGCTTCACAGATAAAAATATATTTGAATCAAAATGATATTTTACCGTATTATATTAGTAAGATAATAGAGATAACGAAGCTGGCTAGGAAGCAGATTGGGCGGACAGCGACGGACGGCGAATATTTGCAGCCCGTCCTCCGGAACCGTTATGAGACGGCAATAGAGCATCAAAGCAGACACCAGAATGCAAGATAACGACTTTCCGTCCTGAAATAAAATCGAATCGTAACAAATACAAATATAAATGTACCGAATTGATTGAATCGTCGATCGTACCGGACACGTGATGATGCAAACATTTTTAACGTCTCGCTCGAGATGCTTGTATACGTTGCGTAAGACGGTGTACAGTGGCCGCAGCGACGGAGCGTGACACGGCGGCGGAATAAACACGTCGAGGGTTTTCAAAGGGGCGGCGAACATCGTCGTCGATTGTTTTCCGGACGCGTTCAAAATTAAGCATCTACCAGACGGATGGCGACTGTCGAGAAACGCCTGGAAATATTAATTCGATTAGATCGACGATAATAAATCGCATATCGTCAGCGATTACCGTACCTTTACATCGTCGATATGATTGGTTTTATAAGCGCTCTCGATGCCCTCGGATGGATACGGCATCACGGCAATCCTGCTCGTTATATAACTAATGTCTAGATCGCTACGAGCAATAGTTCTGCAATAATACACGATAGAATTAATTATTATTTTGATTATAGAGTGATTGTATGTTATTATTATATTACTGACTGTTGAACGGTTTGCATGACTTTGGACGAGGTGTCTTTTAAATTCTTCAGAAAGCTTCCGGCGCCGCCTTTGAGCGACGAAAATAATCCGGCGGCTTGTTGGTGTTGAGCGGGCGGAGCTGGTCGGCTCGGTGGAGCTACGTCGTTTGTTATCGGAGCGGGAGCCGATTGGGGAGGACGATGCGGCTCTTGCGGTCTACTCGGCGGCGGCCTTGGAGGCGCCGTGTTCGGATTCGCCTTGACGGTGTCTTTCGGAGGACCTGCTAACATAAAAATTAATTTATAATCTTGAATCGACATCCGAAACAGACGACACATTAATTTCTACGCATATTAATTACCTTTTCGTTAGAAAAAATAATTATTTCATCGACAAATATTGTATAAATAAATAAAAACAAAGGTGTACAATATGATTCGCTCGAGACTAATAAAAATACTTTGATAATATTGATCGAATTTATTTATTTATATGAATATGTACATTTATTATTTATAATATAGTAACAGATACTCTTTATATTCACAGTTTGAATTTGAATTTAGAGCTAAAATATTCTGACATATTTGAAAAATAGACACAATCAACCCCATTGAATTTTGGAGGGAGCATTTAAAGTCGATCACGAGTAATCAAATTCCTCGAGACCCATCCAAGGCTTTATATCATATAAAATTTATTAGCGAAGAATATATGCATATATTATCAGTATTAATATATATTTTTTTTTAAATATAATCAAAGATGCAACAAATTTCTCTATCATAATCACAATATCGGTGTGTATTAAACCGTTTTATTACTAAACGAGCCGATATTTCGGCCGTCCGATAGTAAAACAATTAATATAGCAGCACGGATAAATTATATGAATTAAGTATTGCTAAAATTAACACTAAACAATAACGTAAATATTAATAATGAACACTATTTGCAAAAATTGTTTACAACCGAATACATAATATAATTTAGAACATCTTCGTCTAATCATATAAAAAATATAACGACATTCATAGTGCAGTGAGAATTGAAAAGATATAATATAGCATATATTTAAATTTACCATTGCTTGTCCACTTATTTATTTAAATATTTTTAAATCTCTGACATATAAATTTGTACTATAGATTTTAAAAAAGCGATACGTCGAACGTATCGCTGAGTGATTATTTATTATTAAAAAAAAGTGTTATATTAAGAAACTCACGTTCAATCGTGTTGACGACATTGGAATGTAAAATTCGTTAGTAATATTTGGCAATTTAATAAGTAATAATCGATTTAATGAAAACGAGGCAACTTATGTTAATAAAAAAAAAAAAATAATAAAGAACGTAAGTGTGTTATATTATTACAAAAATAAACTTATAAATTACATTAGACTTTATAAAAAAATATATTTATATTAAATATACCCAGAATAAAATCTAACTCTGTACGATTATTTATTTATCATTTACACATAAACAATTAAAAAATTACGATATGTTACACAAAAAATGAAACATAAAATAAAATGCACTAAAATTATTTGGTCCACAGAGTAATACTTAAAAATCTGGTTTTATTACGATGAATACCTCTTATCAAACGGGAATGTACATCAGTTGCGTTATAAAAATATGTGCACTATCAATAAATATAATAAATAATACAAAATCATTTGAAACAAAATGAGAATCGTAACTAAAAATATATAATTTATAATAAATAATAACAATAAGACATTATACCGTAGCGGCAAATTCGTGGTGATGGAATATCGCATTAAAAAATATTATATTCGCTAATAAAAATGAAAAAGACTAGTCGATAAAAATCAAAGCACCGTACGAATACCTTCAATGCATTGAAAACGATTTACTTGAAAGAAAAGAATACTGGGCAGCCGAATATTTTGAAGAAACCACCTGCCGAATAACAGAATTATCGCATTGAGCCAAACGATGTAACGTTCAAAATCTACATAATACTAAAATAAACACCTCTATACATAATGAATTTCAAAAAACTTGCAGTGTCATACATAAAAATGCACAATTCGATAAAAAAAATATATATATATAACGGTGAAATTATTCCCGCGGCGGGGTCAATTCTACCGTATTGATTTTACGATCAAATAATAAATAGAAGTGTACATAAATTGTATAATAAATGTGTGTATGTGATCGTCCAAACACTCGATTAATCACACGTGAATATTTTACAAATATTTCCAAATACATGCTTCGATGAACAAAACAAAAAAAAAATATATATAAATATATAAAAAAATAAATAATAACAGTAAAAAAGATTGAAAAACCTTGACCACGATAAGCTCGAAATCATACATTAAATTTAATAATCAATTAGCTAACGTTAAATCTTGAGGCGAGGAGGCGAGGGTACACTGAATTATACATACATATATACAATTTATTGTACAATTGCAAGAATTTTGTATTCAAGATATGGTTGTGTAATATTTACTTGATTTTTTATTACCTGGCGAGCTAGTGGCCACAGATTGTTCAACTTTTTTACGCTCAAATTTTAACGGTTGTTTTAGGTTGACGTTAGTCGACTCCGCTATGGCTGCTAGCCGTTCTAACACGCCGCTAATCGTTAGCCTCTGTTCGGGATTCACCGTGAGACAACCACCTGAAATTTTAATTCAAGTGTTAGTAATGCACATAATATTATGAAAAACGGTTTTTAATAAATATATGATTTATACACGAATTCAATATAAATACGATGCAAAACGACGATATCCAGTGGCGGTTTTCCCCTTAAGCGTAAAAGGCGCGCGCCTGGGGCCTCATTAATTCAGAGGGCCTCAAAACGATTATTTTATTATTTACATATTTTTTTTCATAACAAAAATAATTAAGTATTTCCTTAATTAATTTGACAAATAAATAACGCCAGCTATAGCATGTTTTTCGGGGCATACTAGGGGCCTTCGGCATACAATCCTACAGACCCTCTGCCCCCCGGGCCCAATGAATTTTTCTAAACATAATAAATCTTCGAGAAGCGAATAAAAAAGGAATAGAAGAAACAATAAAAATATAAGAAATATTTTTTTACTTTCTGTAAAAGTAAAAAAATATTAGGGGGGGGCCTCAAAATTGAATTGCGCTTGGGGCCTCAGTGCTAAATCCGCCACTGATAATATCGATCGATGAGATATGAATTTTGAAATAGCAAAAAAACCAAATTAGTCTACATTTTTGATCATTACGGAGTAGATGAAGATAATTATTATCATTTAATTCTGGTAATGTGAACGATATATCGACGATTGACATTTATTGATACAATTTATGACCCTTTGTTTTATCGCCTTCGTCTGTACTGAACTAATATCTCTCAGATTATTCTTCTTGTGTTCGTTTCTATGTGAATTATTTAATATAATGAGGCAAATCCCCTCCCACATGCCTGGACATCGTCGGGAGGGTAAAATGAGATACTACCATGGTAGAGGATACACGTCCAATGCCAGCAATGGCCAAGAGAGGGAAACTCTTCACAGAAAACTGCATACCGAAAGGTGAGCCCTCACGTCACGTCTGAGACTCAGGTTCCTTTGGCCTCGACTGCCATTAGAGAGTCTGGCAAGGCCCATGCCCTCAGCGACACTACATTTCATGTCTCCATGACTTGGACCAGTCGTCTATCGGTGTCTTTCATAATAAAATCCACCTCCATGCCCTCGACATGGTCTATCCATCTGTCTTTCGAACCACAGAGTCTAATTACTGTTCTCATGTTTATTAACATCGCAATTTCAGTGTTCGTTTCGATTCCGATTAGTTTCATCCAATTGTATAGTTAGATTAAACACTAAAATTGCTGGCTCGGAGCGCTAAATGAAATATTTCGTGCTGGCAATTAAGTACGTTACCGAAAATGATCTAAAAAGAGCGATGAACAATCAATACAAGGCCATTCGATTTAATTTATTATTAAATCTAACAAAATATCATCCATTATTTAGATTCTGAAGATCAATAAATTTTAATTGCATTCTCAAATCACTCGAATAGTTTACGAGTACGTTTCCGACGTCCAAGTTCCTATTGATTGTGGATGAATATTACTTCAATAGCCGACGAGTGGTTCCTGTCGTTTAATTTGGGATTTAGCGCCTCTGACGAAATTATTATGATCCGCCCTGTAGTTATTTAGCAAAAAATCTCGTTCTGGTTTGTATCGATGATTAATACGATCTTGTTTTGAGTGTTGATTAAAGTAAACAGCTAGTCTCGTGCTTATCCCACATCTTCAACAGTATCACTTTTAATTATTGGTGTCCTTTTGCTCGACCTTGAAATCCAGCCGAGGGCTATCAGATCTTGCTTAAAAAAAACAGTCTCGTTGTCGTCGAAGGCGAATCTTTGACAAACCTAGAGGCACGCGTCCTCAAATCGGCTCTTGATCAGTAGCAGGAGAGGTGGGATTCCTCCCCCAAAGGACGGACAACTTATTTCTTCTTTCCTGATATTAGATTAAACTTTTGGGTTAGTCAATTCCTGATTAGGCCGGCTACAATAATTTCAAGGCTAATCTTAAAGAGTTTACTCTGATAGCATCTTCGCACTGTGAGTTTGTCTGTCAGGATTCAGTCACGTTCTGTGCACATCACGACTTACTCCATGCTGTCGATGCGGCATTTCCCCTATGGGTCTCTCTTCAGTAAAAGGAGAGGTGGGAATCCTCCTCTATTTTAGAGCTAAGTTAAGCCGTAGCTAGTTCTTCCCAGACTTTTGGATCAGTCAATTCCTGACTGGCCGCGGTAAGATAAATAAGTAACATCTTCGCACTGTTTGAGTGGGTTCGTCTGTCAGGATTACAGTCACATTCTGTGGTCCTGTCCTCTCCTGGACACCGTGCGTCACAACCTATTCCATGCTGTCGATGCGGCATTTCCTCTACGGGTCTCCCGATGGAGAGCCCAATCGGACACGTGGGCCTGGTCAGCAATGTAATTTGCTACAGGGCTTGCTTTGCATCGACTTTCGAAGAGTTGTGCAAGGCTACTTTCCCTCTCCCATTTCCCTTTTTTAAGCAATTTAAGTTTAACTTTTTAAATGAGGGGTTTCAAGAATAAAACTGCTTTTGTTGCACTGATTGAACTGGCCCTAAGCTGATATATGCGGTGTGGGTGGATGGCAAGGGATGGAACTGTGTCAGGCCAGTCTGACGCAGCTTCATCCTGGGTACAAAAGATGTTGTTGGTCCAAACGATGGTTGTATTAGAGAATGAATTTATTTACAAACGTGCGTATGATTTTTTCCGAACATTTCTTATTATACTTACGGATGGTTTCGTGAAAACATTTATACTGCTGATCGTTTTGATTCAACGTATAGTTTCCGTTGAGAATTGCCAATTTATTTGAATCCTCAAACGGATGTTGCATGTAACAGAGCGTATACAAAATGCATCCGAGTGCCCAAATATCGACGGAGTGATCGATCTGATGATTGTTCCAAGTGTCCAGCATTTCGGGCGCCCTATACATCGGCGTCGTGAACATGGCGAGCTGCAAACAAAATAAAACACGATGCACAACGATATATAACGCATGTGTGAAGATGGGAAGTGAAGATTACGTTACAATGGACCACTTAAGGATTGAAATTGCACTCAATTACTTTAACTGCTTAACTGTGGCCGTGTAAAGATTAAATTGTATCGGCATAAATAAATCGGATAGACAATAAATTAATTTTCGTACGTTTTCTTCCAGCATGTTCCTTTGATTCGCACTCCACGACGTGTCCGGAGAGAAAACCTCGGTCGTCGCAGAACCAAAATCGCATAATTTTATTGTACCTAAAAATAATATCGAACGATAAATTGCATAATTCGAATGAGAAATGATTCGTGTATAGATATGCACCTTCGCTGGTTATCAAGAAATTCTCCAGCTTAAGATCTCTATGAGCGATAGGCGGAACTTGGGCGTGCATGTGTTGTACAGCTCGGCACGCCTGATAGATAACTCGCACTATTGTCGACACGGGAAAAGCCGAACCTCTATTCTGAAGGGCTTCCATTAGAGATCCGCCGCTGCAGAGATCAGTCAACAATAAATATTCCGCCATTCCGTGCGACGTTTTCGTGTTTTCTATAAAAGAAGCCGCTATATATTTGATGATGTTCGGATGCCCGGAGAGCTTTTTCAGCAAGCTAATCTCCTGAATGATGTTTTTGTTGGCATCCTTGTCGGCCGCCATCAACCGTTTTAAAGCATATTCGGTTCCAGACGCCGTATCCTGTGCGACAAATACAAAAGCGAAACCACCTGTAAAAAAAAATACCTCAAAATCAATTCTTTACATATTGAATAATTAACGATATGCAAAAAAAAATGTTCAATATGTATGTTAAAAAAAAAAAAACAGATGGTTTATATCAATGTTCACAACTAGATAAATATTAGCGCCTATGCGTTATATTTGATAAGACATTATTATATTCATTAAAAAATACTTCAAATAAAACATTTTATGCAAACCTTTATCAGTTACGTTCATATTTTTAATCAAAATATGTCGTAATCTTTTTTGTAATAAATTTTTGTTAACGTACGATTTATGATACATGATTTAATATTTTTCAATATAATTTTATTTAAACCTGTTAGTCTTTTTTAATTCATTATCAATTACATATCAAGCGCCGTTATCATAGAGCATGTAAAAAATGCTTTAAATATCTAATCTATAGTGAAATTTTAGGAATACGTTAATTGATTAAAAATATGTTTGCATAAAATGCAAATAACGAACAATCTGGATCGAAATTATGCAAGCATTTTTTTTATATTTTTAATTTAATGAAATGAAACATATGTGTATTATGTGAATAGTTAGCAATGGTTGTGCAATGGTTGATGTGCTGGACGTTAAAAAATACATAAAATACATTAACTATTGCCGAACAAAGAAAAAAATAGATTAACACGTCGTTGTCGTATAATAAAAAAATTATGCTTTGTAATAATTTAATATATTTCTTATACAATCCACTAATCATCCATATTTATATCATTTACGAATTACAATCGTCCATATTTTAATACTAAATAAACTATGACTCAATTTCTTAAGTGCACAATAGTAATTTTGGCACAATACTTTATCAATGACAAAGACAATATAAACGTTTCAATATGATTTTGCACATATTGCACCTTTTGTCAGATCAGTGTGTAATAAAATATTCTATATGAAATTCCACTGTACATTCATGGGTTTTTCTGATGATTTTTTTTCGTTTGTAATGTGTCAAAGGTAGTGATAAAAAAAAATGGTGGTCGCAGGTGATGCACAGGGGCGCCAGCTGTCACGTACCCTCGGCGATGAGACGACGGACGCGCAGCTTGAGGCCGGCGATATCGAGCGCCTGGCCCACCAGCTCGCCGTCCGTCTGCTGCGCGCCCCCTGAGCTGAAGTAGCCCATGGCCGACCTGAACACCGACATGCCGCCCGCCGGGCAAGGCGCCCGCGGTCCACTGCCGCCAACTACTCACTGCTGCTACGTCATCCACGCCTGCCAACGCAACATACTCACCAACCACACTCACCACTTTCTCGAATTTTCTCCTGAAATTATTCACTCCACAGAAATAAATGATATCTTCATATTTATCGCAAACAAAACAATGCATTATCTCAATATCCCGACTAATTCAATATAAATAATAATAAAAAAAAAAAAATTTGTAAATTAAAATCAAAATTAATTTTAAAAAAATTCGACATTACATAAATTAATATATATCAAATCAAAAGTTATCGTCATGAAATTATAAGCTCACTATTCGAAATATACATTTTATTATAATTATTTTCATAGGTTTAATAATAAAAAAAAATCGAAAAGAGATATGTAAAATTTAAAAAATCATTTTCTTTGATTTATTTTTTAAATTAATTCCATAATGGTAATTTATATTTGATAATCCGATGCGATTCAATTACGAATTTGATTTAATCTAAGTTTTGTTTGAATATTTGTGAAATAAATGTGTCGATTTGGACCAAATTTTTTAAAAACAATAATGACATCAACATCGGCATGCCACTTGTCAAACTTGCAGACATTCAAATTTAGCGCCACCTTTTAAATTGTCAACATGCTTTCAAACGTCAAACGAGCTGCCAAGGTGACCTTCTCCGACGACAGTGCGAAGTTGCTCGGTCGGAACTTGTCAGCTGCTACTTTCCAGTTAGTGCCTCTGACGAAACTCGTTTTTCCGACACATATTTTCACTGATGGAATATTGAAATACCTATGAATTGCGGTTAGACAATTAAATACTTCTATTGCTTCATAACAATTAATAAAATCCGATTTATTTACACGTATTTCATATATTCTAACTACCATAACATAAAATTTCCATAACAATATATATAAACAATTGAAAATAACTTAAGTCATCATAATATATCGACAAAAACAGACTTCCCGAGCGCATTGTTTATAAATTTATTATGCAATTATAAATATCATAGACCATTTGTACTGACCGGTAGGTCATACGAAAATAAACACATCAATTAAATTCTTAAATAAAATAAATTGCACATAATAAAGCGAAGTTCAATTATATAACGAATTAATTACAAAAAAAATAATTATTAATTAATATATGTAACTTTATATCAATTAAGTGTACATTATACGCAGTATTATTTTACATTACATTATTCTCGTCCGTTATAGCATATAAAAATCATTCAGCTACTAAACCCGTTTTATTCGTTTGAAAAGAGCGGAGTTTTATCGTATTATCAAATTTCCAGCCATTGTTCTGGATTTAAACCGTCGTGTAAAGTCATTAAATTTATATTATTTAATCTCCGTTGTGATAATTCGCTGATAATATTAATTACTTTCTGTAATTACATACGATATCTATTTTTGTTAAAATAATCAAATCAGAATTATGTGAACGTTGTTGATAGCGGCATTGCAATCTGTTGTTTAATTTAAATTGCGAAAATTGAGAATAACCGAGTATAAAGTCTGGATCTTATTATACTCGGACATAATTATGACAGATTTACGATATGCTGTGATATTATTATGATTGTGACCTATATAACATAATTTTGAATCAAAATATTTTAATATTCAATCTCGTTCGAGCGATCGAGCACGCCATCCTGCATCGTAAGATATATTTTGAGGTAATATTTAAGATAACGATAGGATTTTATTAGCCGTATTCGTATTCTGTTTATTGACTGCACCTGTCTTTCGCGAGTCTTTCATGGAAGAACTGTTTCATTGTTGATATAAGGGCGTGCAGATAGGTATGATGCGACAGTAGCACTAGAATCCCATGTCGAGTGGTTCGTTACAATACGTCTTATGATGATATAGCAGAATTCCGTTTGTTAGCCGGGTGTATCTACGTCTATTGTTAAAATGAGACCCAATTTATCTTTTACGAAGGTTGACGATATTTTTTTTAATACTAAACGATTATTTAATGCGTTTAATAATGATGTTTTTTTTTATGATTGCAGTTGCAGGCGGATATGCCGGAATTCCGCGGTAGAACCAGCCCAATTATGCTGGGATCAAAGCTTCCGGGTCCGCAATCATCTCCGGCACTCTTGACAACGAAACCGCAAGCAACTCAAATAAGAGTGCTAACACTCAATCATGGCGAACATTTGGATTCTTCACTTTTTCGGTAATTTCAATTACATAATTGTTAAAAATATTTAGCAATAATCGTTGAATAATATTTATTTTTTTATTATAGATTAGAAAAAGGATGGTATTTGCATTTATGTCCGGGTCCGAGCCTTATGGGTCATAAGGTTTTCGTATATTGCAACTACGTCGAACAATCCGGTGATTATTACATGTCGAATAAACACAATAAAAACATTTTTTTAATGTGATTAATATCAACAGGTAATGAGCAATCGGATTTCATCAGAAATCAGTATTATACGTTGCAGTGGAACAGAAAAAATCCTGATAATCAATGGGGCCCTCCGACTGTGTTGGGTACAGGCATAGTTGTTCAAGACACCGATATATTCTGTGAATTATTGGTCACGAAGCCGGGAAGCTATCACTTCTATTTCATCTATGAAAATAAGTATGTATACATTTGATAAATAATATGGGGAATACCAATATTAATTTAGTCGTAAGTAAGTATTAGATAAGCCGATAAGCTAACCACCTCCTTTCATGGTATTTTTCATTTTCGGGAATAGAAAGGAGTACTAGGGGCAATGTCTGGTGAATATGGAGACCAAAACTTGTGAAACCTTTTCGACAGCCAATGACGGATTTCCCCTTAAGCGCATGAAGCGCGCGCCTGGGGCCCCATAAATTCATGGGGCCTCAAAGTTCTTTTTTTTATTTATATATTTTTTTACAACAACAATAATAATTAATAATTTAGCAGTTTCCCGAAATTAAATTGACAAATTAATAACGACAGCTAAGATATGTTTAAGGAGTGGTTTCCCTAGCAGCCGTATTTCGAACCATATGCACTGATAGTTCTGCAGACCATGATCTATGGATTTAGACAAGTAGCTACCTTAAAGTAACTACTTGTCTAAATCCCTTCAAAGGTTCTCCACCCTCAGGGCTCAAATCCGCCACTGTCGACAGCCAACAATAAAGTGAGCATCTAATATGCTGCAATATGGCGCAATAGAAACTTTCTTGAAGGTAATTGAAGTGTGATTGTCAAGTTAACCGCTATTTAGGGGTGTTAGTACTAGAATGGGTGACCATTCCGAGTTAACAGAGGGATGGGGTGGAGGCTGACGGCCTTCATTTCACAAAAAATGGATTGTCAATAATATAAGCTAAGAAGCGGGCAGCAGTGCTCTTCAGTATAAAAAAAAACACTGCGGTGCAGAAGGCAACGGGAAACCACTGCACTATATATTCTCATGAAAACCATGTCCATGATCTTCCATAAGGGGAATCATGCACATGGTCACGTTCCTCAGAAATGAGGGAAAGTGGATTAATAGTTTCTATATAAGAAAATAACATTAATAATATTATGAGATCATTTATAAATAATATGATTTACAGTGGAACGACAGTGGGACCTCAGGGCTCCGGATTTTTCCAAGTCACTCCGACACTTCGTTACGGCAGAAATAATCAAGATTGGCTTCCGCTCGATTGCATTCAATGTCAAACGGTTCTTTCCAAATCGCTCGGATCGTTCAACACATGGGAATCCAAATTGAAAGTGGCAAAAGAATCGGGATACAACATGATCCATTTTACTCCAATCCAGGTGATATTTAATTAAATTAATCATAACAATAAAATAAATCGATGAACTTATATTATTGTTGTTTGCACAGGAATTGGGAGGTTCTAATTCCAGTTATAGTGTGTCTGATCAACTTCGTGTCAATCCGTTGTTCAGCACCGACGCTACCAGAGAAATCACTTATGCGGATATTGAAAACTTAGTCGCGAAAATGAGGACCGAATGGAAGGTATGAATATTAAATTAAAATATTTTTGTACAATTGTAATAACGTATTTGTTTATAGGTTCTCTCTATATGCGATATTGTGCTGAATCATACAGCGAATGAATCTCCGTGGCTGTTGGAACATCCCGAGGCTACGTACAACGTTTACAACTGTCCTCATTTAAAACCGGCGTTCCTCTTAGATGCTATTTTGGCGAAATTAACAGACGACATCGGGAGAGGCGATTACGAGTCTTGGGGCATACCGAGCAGAGTTACGCAAACGCAACATCTAGACGTAATATACACGTTTTATTATTTTATTATTATAAACGGTGATAAAACGTTAATCATAATTTTTAGGCAATAAAACATTTGTTGATAAGCCAACTGCTACCGGAAGTTAAGCTTCACGAATTGTATATCTGCAATGTAACGGAATTAGTACACGATTTTTTTACGCTCGCTCGTAACAAGTAAATTATTTATTTTTATCAACATCCCGATTAAATGAGGCGTATTATCATTTTATATTTTTTTAGAGTACCACCGGTTAGCGCTACCGTAGAAGAATCCGATGAATTGAAAATTGTACAAGATCCTCAATACAGACGTTTACATGGAACCGTCGATATGGAGCTTGCGCTCCGTATATACAACATTTACAGGTGAATTTCAGGCGATATTTTCAAATATATATCGTTATATATCTTATAATGCACTTTATATGATAGATCGGATTGTTTCGATGAAGATACACGTCTCAAAAAATGTAGCGAAGAATTTAAAACTCGTATAGAGGCGCTGAATCATCAGATGTATGAAGAAATACAATCTCATTTGAATTACGCAGTCGATAATTGCTTGGCGGGAATGAGGTATTTCCGTTAATAAAAAAAATATATTACACTAGATAATTTTTTTATATTTGTATCGTAATTACAGATATTTTCGTATACAATCTGATGGACCGAAAGTCGAGGAAGTAACCGTGAAAAATCCTCTCGTTCCCAGGTAATATATATATAATTTATTAATAATAGTATTAATATTTTTTAATTACGTTAATATATTCTAGATATTTTACGTATCACGGATCAATTTCCAATATGAAAGAGATGGAAGCCAAAATGTATTCGCTCGACGCTCGTTTCTTGATGGCTCACAACGGTTGGGTAATGAATTCCGATCCATTAAAAGATTTTGCCAACGTCAAAGATGGTACGGCTAACGTTTATCTCCGACGTGAATTGATCGCGTGGGGCGATAGTGTAAAGCTGCGATACGGTGACAAACCGGATGATGTACCGTTCTTATGGAAACATATGAGGGAGTACGTGGAATCGACGGCGAGAGTCTTCGATGGTGTCCGATTGGACAATTGCCATTCGACTCCCCTTCCGGTATATTTCACACATTTTATTTTAATTAAATATTTTATTTATTTGTTGTACGATTGTAGGTAGCGGAATATTTATTGGATTGCGCTCGCAAGATTAAGCCGGATCTTTACGTGGCCGCAGAACTTTTTACAAACTCCGATCAGACCGATAATATTTTCGTGAATCGATTGGGAATTACGTCTTTGATCAGAGGTAAATATCTCATGATTCATTTTATTTGTCATTGTATTTATGAAAATTAATTTTTTTAGAGGCTCTCTCCGCTTGGGATAGTCATGAGCTCGGCCGCTTGGTGTATCGCTATGGAGGAAAACCAGCGGGCGCCTTTTTACAATCTCCGAGACGAGCTCTTACTGCGTCCATTGCACATGCCCTGTTTCTTAGATCTTACACATGATAATCCATCACCAGTAGAAAAGAGGTAATGCAATATACAGTCAACCCTCCCATAGCGTAAAAGGTTTCATAATTTATATTTACCTTTTTATTTTTTGTTCATCATATGATAAAGCATTTTAAAAAAATTAACTAAAAAATCTGTTGCGAATGAAAACACTGGAATAAATATGCTAGGCTACTGTTATCCAACTAAACACGTGCAATGTCATTGAAAATATAAAAATGGGTCAAATGTTTGATTTGCTTCCAATCGCAAAATACAATTAAAAGAACCTAACCCCAAATTTTGTATGGGTGCCTTACTTTCTATAACGTTTTTTTTTCTATAGCGTGGTCCCTATCTGAACGCTATAGAAGGGTTGACTATATTCATATTCTTTTGGTGTTATTTTAATTTATTTTCTTTTCATTCGTAGATCTGTGTACGATTTGTTACCTTCGGCAGCATTGGTATCCATGGCCTGTGTGCTTCGGGAAGTAATAGAGGATACGACGAGCTCGTTCCGCATCATGTAAATATATAGATATATTTTAGAACTTTCTAATTTTATTTTATGATTATATTATAATAATTTTATAGATCCACGTTGTCGATGAAAATCGTCAATACACGGAATGGGCGAGCGAATACGGGTTATCTAATCCGATGGACACACCGCAGATACAAATAAACATGCAAACGGGAATCATTGCGGCAAAAAAAGCTCTCAATCAATTGCAT
Organism: Philopotamus ludificatus; assembly: GCA_022495035.1. Lineage (NCBI taxonomy): Eukaryota > Metazoa > Arthropoda > Insecta > Trichoptera > Philopotamidae > Philopotamus > Philopotamus ludificatus. The sequence continues at coordinate 8,754 of JAGXCT010036314.1, read as the reverse complement.
TACGAACTCGGATGCCGCGGCTTTGATCAGGTATTTAAAAAAAGCATCATTCAACACCCGGAATTAAAAAATAATAATAATATTCGTTTAATTAGGTATATGTTGATCAAATGGATCCAGATATCGTCGCCGTCACTCGTCACAATCCAAGATCTCATGAGGTAATTAAATATTATTTTAACGAAACGTATTCGTTTTGTTAATTTTATGTTCCATTTCAGACTGTGATACTCGTGGCATTTACGGCATTTTCTCAACCGAATCAAAATTATGGAGGTAGAGCAATAAAACCGTTACGATTTGAAGGTAAATTGGAAGAAATCATCTTAGAAGCAAGTCTCAGACATAATGATACCAGGTAATAAATATTTTTTTTAACTATCTTGTTCTTATGAAAGTTTTAATTCTGTCATTTTTTTTTAACAGGGGAGGTGGATATGGATTTCAAAATCCGAAAAACTATTCAAAACATTCTACGTATATTAATGGCCTGTCCGAATACGAAACCATAATTCAACAAAACATACAACTCAATCAATCGATGCTGTTTAATGGAAACAAACGCGTTGAAGGATCCTATACCGTGTTGGATTTTAAGGATTTCGTACCGGGATCTGTCGTTGCCGTTCGCATATCAATGCGTGACGACATAAAAACTGCGTTTCAAAAGTTGCATCACATCGCCGATACTTTTCATATGCTTCCGTATGAAAATATCCTCAATGTTTTGGGTTTATCGGGAATTATTCCACAATTATCATTGAGCGATCTAAACGTGTGTCTATATGTGTGCGATCAAGAGGAAAAGGATAATGGAGGTTCGGGCGTTTACGATGTCCCCGGGTCCGGACCGTTATTCTACTGCGGTTTACAAGGATTTGTTTCTGTGCTGAGTGAAATACGGCCTAATAACGATTTAGGACATGCGATGTGCAATAATCTTCGCGAAGGGAACTGGATGATCGATTACGTATGGCAACGACTTGAAAAGTATCCGAATCTATCGGATCTACGTCAATGGTATCAATCTAACTTCCAAACGCTGAAGGAAATCCCAAGATTTTTGGTACCGTGCTATTTCGATATGATGATAACGGGAATTTATCAAGTGTTGATAAAAGCGTGCTTCGAGCAAATGGCCGATTTCATCAAGAAAGGAACATCGTTTGAAAAGGCTTTGGCCCTAGGCAGCGTCCAATGCACCGGCGTTATCAAATCTGTATCGCTACCGCCCATGTCTCCGCATTTGCAGCCTCCTCATTTACCTCAAAATCCGGCCGCTCTCTCCGCCGGTTTGCCGCATTTCTCTACTGGTTACATGAGATGTTGGGGTCGTGATGCATTCATATCTTTGCGAGGTTTGCTTATTTTGACCGGACGTCACCAAGAAGCTCGTCAACATATTCTTGCCTTCGGAGCTTGCTTGCGTCACGGACTTATTCCCAATTTGTTAGACGGCGGGAAAAACTCTCGATTCAATTGCCGAGATGCCGTATGGTGGTGGTTATATAGCATTCGTTCGTATTGTGCGGAAGTCCCGCAGGGATATTCAATTTTACAAGATCCAGTATCGCGTATCTTTCCTACTGATGATTCTTCACCATGCGGTCCAGGTCAGGTGGATCAATTATTGCAAGACGTAATCCAGGAAGCATTAAACGTTCATTTTCAAGGAAACGTTTTCCGCGAGAGAAATGCTGGACGTAGTATCGATGCACATATGTCGGATAAAGGATTTAATAATCAAATCGGAGTCCATCCCGAGACCGGCTTTGTGTTTGGTGGCAACGAAGCCAATTGCGGTACGTGGATGGATAAGATGGGATCATCGGATGCAGCAGGAAATCGAGGAAAACCGGCGACGCCTAGAGACGGCAGCGCTGTCGAGCTAGTAGGATTATCGAAGGCTGTGATCAGCTGGTTAGCTGCTTTATACGCCGGAAAATATCCTTATTCGGGAGTGCAAAGAAAGCATCGCGACGGTGCTGTAACGACGTGGACGTTCGCGCAGTGGGCCGAAAAAATTCAGCAAAACTTTGAACGTTACTTCTGGATAAATACGACTCCAGCTGCCAACGATATGAGACCGGATTTGATACATCGAAGAGGTATTTACAAAGATTCTTACGGAGCAACGCAAGCTTGGGCCGATCATCAAATGCGATGCAACTTTACAATAGCAATGGTGGTTGCTCCGGAACTGTTTGATCCTCTCCACGCATGGACTGCACTCAACAATTTGAAATCATTGTTACTTGGACCGCTGGGGATGAAAACGTTAGATCCCGAAGATTGGGCATATTTCGGAGATTACGATAATTCCAATCAGAGCAACGATCCGAAAGTCGCTCACGGATATAATTATCATCAGGGACCGGAATGGGTTTGGCCGATAGGATTCTATTTACGCGCTCGTTTACATTTCGCGAGAGAAAACAATTGCCTTCGCAAAACTATTGCAGAAATTCAATCGGTGTTATCCCGCCACTTGATGGAACTCCAAAGCACGCATTGGCGCGGTTTGCCCGAGTTGACTAACAGTGGCGGCGCATTTTGTGCAGATTCCTGTCGTACGCAGGCATGGAGTATGGGTTGCGTATTGGAAGTATTGTACGAAATACGACAATGGGAGAGTAAACAGCCCGTAATTTTAAGCACCGAAGATAACTGACGTAAGAAACACATCGTAGTCCATATCGTACCGTATCCAAGAAATTTATCGCAAAAGAATTGGGGAAAAAAGCAAAAGCACGGAGAGATGAGGAGAAACAGCAGTGATCACGAGTTTGTCGGCGAAATCGAACATCTTTATTCAGAGCCCATAATCGCACCGGAATCGAATGTAAAAATAAACACAAAAAGGAAGAAAAGTAAGAAACGGCAAAGAAATCGTTCAGATTCGTTTCAGTATTATAACAAAAAGAATAAAAAGAAATCGTGGGATTGTTTGCGATTTAAACAGAAAAAGCAGCGTAAAATGTACAGCGACGTGATTAATCCGTTCCCAGACGCCAGAGACTGCAATAAGATCGGCGAATCTGAGAAAACCATGTCATCGTTTCAATACGCATGTCAAAAGCGCTACAGAGCTGCCAAAGAAGGATCCAAAAATATTTATAACAAACTGATCCACCACAATAAATTCTCTTATAGTTATTCTACCGTCGTTTACAGCGATCGATATTTCGTATATAATTTTACATTGGATACTAAGATCGTTCCGGTGAAGGGTCTCATATCGCACGACATAGACGGAGCTGTGTTGCTGAAGCGTTTCACTCGAAACTGCAACAACTACGTCAATCTATTCCACTGGGAAGATAACGTGTTTAACATAAATAATATGAGCCTTCGGCATTACATGCCCGTGTTCACTACCAGAGTTATTCAGCCATACCATTTCTCTTGCGGTATACTGCTAGATTTCGGCGATCGATTATTTTACGGTACGGATCGTCGACATCAATATTCGACGTTTGTCGAAAACATTCAACAATTTTACGAATTGAACCGATCCATATCCTCGGATTATAAACCGGCGATCGATATGATCGCTTATTGCAAAGATGTGATGGATTACGATGATTATTCTTACTCGAATTTTAAGCTTAATGAAATGTACAAAAATCAGTTATACACAATGTTGTATCTCGATAAAAAGCCGTTGAATTATAGATCTTCCGACGTGGGATCTGCGGCTTGTAAAATATTCACGGATTACGAAATGAATTCCAAACGGAAACAGTTCAAGAAAAATAATTCGTACAGTCAAATTTACGGTTATACGAAATTCGTTTCGAAGTTCCCGATTCCCGATTTCGCATTATCGAACGAAGAGTTGGTATTGCGATGGGAAAATTCCATTTATGAAAGGAATAAAATTTACGAAAAGCTGTTCAAGCCCGGACATCACGTTTCGAATTCAAATTTGATACAGATCGAATCGGAGGTCAAGAATAAAATTTATAACAATAAAATGTACCCGCTCGATAAAAAGAAAGTTAACTTTGATCAAACGCACGATAAAATTGTGCAGGAAAACGTTAATTTAAACGAAAGCAAAAATAATTTCGAACGTTTTCATAACATGGAACTAAAATATGAAACGCGTAATACGTTTAACGCGGAAATTAGCGATATCATTTCTGCATCTTGCCGCGAGCGCAGTAACGTATTGGTAATGGAACCTTTGCTGCTGATTCAAAATTTGAACGAAGAACGACAAAAAAATAAAGATATGGCGTCTAGAAAAGCTCAACGGTTAATGATTCACTTCATCGTCGGATATACATTATCGTTCATAGTTTTGTCGTTAATATCGTTTTACATAGTTTATTTTTCATATTCACAGCCTTAGTTTATATATAGCCATAAATATATGTTGTGGAATAGCACGAATTGTTTTGATAATTAGTACAAGTGCTTTTTGTTTTTTTTTTTATTGAAAATGTGATCGTTTTGTAGAAAACTATATTATTTCCAATCATTTTAATTTATATGAAGAATATATAGTTTTTCATTAGAGAAAGAATTCTATTTTGATATATTTTATTTTAATTTACGATCTGAAAACGTATAATTATTAATATATTGATACCAAAAGATATACTCATCTTGTGCCATAAAGAATGTATAGTTTAAATTACTTCAAATAGTAATCGATAGATACATTAATTTTAAATTTTGCTTTGAACGTTGTTGCAATGTTCCGTGTGATACTACGTGTGATTTGCTAATTGATATACAAACAAGTGATTGATTATTGCTATTTTACGTAAACGCTTATAAGCTACATATTGAGATAAATAAGATATTCGTTATTATTTGTTAAATTTAACGCTAAGATGTGTGAGATATTTTTATTTTAGCTAGATGATCCAATGCGATGAAAATAAAATATTTTACAACCAGCTAAACTGCCGCTAGCTCACCGTTTACCTGTTATTTATTTGTGGATATAGAAAAAATATCGCATTCATATATCTATATTATATTATACGTACACAACTTATTACTGTTCCATCGAGAATATGTACTACTATACTATGTTAATATAAACATTTAAATATTACCGCTCGTTTTATTTATTTCTAAATACTGATCCGATGAAATCCCGTATTCATCGTTTCCCTCAATCTACTGACATATTTATTTTTCGTATAAGTGCAAAGATATATTAATATAACAATAGTAATGATGATAATAATATATCATAATGATATTTGAAACAATATAAAAATGATGGGATGACTGGATAGTAAGGTAAGTGATGTGTTAGTCGAGCTGAATGTTGCTCATATGCGGGATGTCTATAGCGGCGCAGACGCCAGCTATTGCAGAGTATTTGGAGTGAGAGCATTTATCTCTACTAGGCCACCGGGGAAAGAATGCAATTGGCATTTTTCTGCTACGTGGTTAGTGGACTAAATCACACCGCACTCGCATATGAGACTCTCAGCGTACCCCTGTCCTATATTTGTAGAGGGTTTCCACTGTGTTGACATGGCCAGTGCGGGCACTGTTTAGAGTTAACCACATTTTGCGCGGGAGATTGAAACCGCTCCGGTTGGGATTAGTGGGATAGTGACAGTGCTAGTGGGATATAAACAGTGCAGTGGTCAAATGACGAATGAGCTCTACCCGTGTCCCAGCCGTACTTAACATTATTTGTACCTGAATCCCTGCCCGTATCTCAGCCGTACTAAACACTTAAAGGGTTAAGAAAATTTAATGAATTAATAGTTAATATTTTCTAATTTTTCCTTGGCGCCTCTCGTCGCACCTAATCTTCTAGCTCCTGTGTGCGCCGCCAATAATCTGGCTTAATACGGAACGGAGCCACCGCTGTTTTGAGTATAAATTTCTGGAAGATAAACGTCTGAATGAGTCATGTATATACCGGTTGAGGTAATGGCTCTAAATTCAACATCGTTATAGATCAATTCAAAAAAATACAAATCTCTGTCGAGAATTGCGTTTTTTTTTATTTTTTTTTATGACCCGAAATTTTAGCCAATGCCTATTTGTAGTTTTACGAGCTGAGCTATCGGTTTGTTTTGCTTTGACTGGGTGTTGAATATTCCCGCCCTTGGTTATAAAATAGCGTGTTTTGTTTCGGGTTTCATTGACTTCATTTAGTTCTGCAGTGCAATTAATTATTCCTTCGTCAACCTCTATTTCGAGGGTTGTTTTATGGCTTTCGCTAGGTCAAGGTTATAGCTGAATCAATGAAGTTCTTTCATGATTGTGGGATCAGCTGCTTCCCCCGTCTGGTATTACACCAATTGTCTTCGGTATTAAAATGTTTCCTAAGGGTGATCCGATTTTAATTATGACTTAGTTTTTATGAATACCACGATGTTTTCAGAATTGTTGGCTTATCAATGATAATGATAATATCATGCGCAAGATAATAGGCCTGATACGCCTGACACGAGTTCCGGGGCTACCCGTAATCTCTCAAATTGAGTCGCATGAACGCAGAAGTTGCTGCAGCTTTCGCCCAATTTTGAAATCCCGATGGATAGAAGAATGGAGAAAGAGCGGCGTGGATGCCCAAAAAACGATTTAATCTCCCGCACAAAACGTGGTTAACTCTAAACTGCCCGCATAGGCCACGGCAGGACAGTGAAAACCCTTAAATACAGGACGGGGGTACACAGAGTCTCACATGCGAGTGCGGTAGGATTGAGTCCACCAACCACGTAGTGTAGGAATTTCAATTGTTTCCTTTTTGCGGTGGCTTAGCGGCGATAAATGTCCTCAGTCAAAGTGCTCTTCAATGGCCAGCGTACCGTAAGACAAAATATGTGAGGCATCAGGGCCCTGGGCATACAGTCCTGCAGGGGGCCTCAGAATTTTTCTAAAAATAATAAATATTTGGAACATCGAGATTGCTAATATCGATTATCGAGAAGTTATTAGCTTTAAGCTTAAAAAAAGAATGTGAAGAAGCAATAAAAATGAAAAAGTTTAATTTTGTTTTTCTTTCTGTCTTTTTCAGGAGGGGCCTGAAAATTGAATTAGGCCCGGGGCCTCCATCTACTGTATAATAAATTGCTAAAATGGTATTAAGACTCTGAAATTAAAAATAAAACAAGACGTCCTTGAATAATTATGAATTTATTCAAATAATATTATAAAACACACTTTATAATTTTTCTTTTTTTATTTTTTTCTTTGTAGATTCGAATAAATGCATTTCGATAGATGTTTCGTTCTCCCAGTTATTTTTCTCTTTTTTAATTTTTTTCGAAGGATTTATTATTTCATCTTCTAGTGTATCCGCTTTTCTTTTTTTCTTACTACCATTATCTTTTGTCACGGTGCTATCGACCTCAGACGCATTAAATCTAGACTTCCGTTTTTTCTTCGGTGGTTCTTTTAATTTAGTTTGAATTTCCTCAGACACCTCAATTTGTTTTTTATAATCGTTGCCAAATAGCGGATGTCTAATTTTTAAATTTGTCGGAAAAGGAACATTCGATTCTATCACTTCTGGGATTTGTATACCATTCAATGTCTTTATTCGTTCTTTAATAATAATTTTTCCTTTGACTGGAATTGTGTTGAGAATGCATCCTTCATGTAACGTCGATGGGATTAATGTTGTGATTCGTTCGTCCGTATCTTTTTCCAGTGTTAACCACTCGTAATTGGTTCCAGGTATTCTAATTTTACTTTTGTCATTGTTGAGAGGCACTCCGATTATTGAGTGTGCATTAAAATTATGAGGACACTGAACTAACCATACTTCATCGTCAGTATCAATCACATTATTGTTCGTGGATACTACATGCATCAGTTTTGGATTGTCTTTTAAAAAATCATCTAAACCATAATCTGTAGTATCTTCGGGATTATTTATTAAACTATTTTGAATAGAAGATTTATGCCTCGATACACTATTAGTAACACTCTTCCTTACGGAAGTATCTTTAGGTGTATTTTCAACAATGTATGAATCGTCAATGGGTTCGGTCTTAACGACGACCTTATTAGTGTTCGTATCAGCAGGCATAATGTTTTCTAAATCATCCAATATTAACCTGAAATTATAAAATTATTCATTTTATTATTTATTAAGGATTAGGAAATTGTTTTTTCAAGGTTAGTTTTAGAAGAATTTATTTTTAGCTTTTTCGGACGAATTTCTGATATTCCATCATGATAATGAATACATGTATGTGATAAAAAATCGTTTAGCTAGTTGATTTAATTAAATATTACATACTTAGCATAATTAAAAGTTTAAATACAATTTTACAACTTTTATAAAATGAATGAAAATGTACATACTTTTCCTCATCATCAGCTTCTACCCATCCAAAACTGAGTTCACTACCAGAACTCATTATAGAGATGATGTTATCAACAAATCAAGAGACGTCAAACCGAGCACATTGCGGCGAAAAAGACTAATGTTGCCAACACAAAATATTATCGCTGTCATATCTCTTTTAGTATATTTAATTAAATTCACAAAGGGCACGTTTAACCCTTTCCATAACTACATCCCGTAAGCGAATAAATTTGTAAAGTCAAAAACGTAACTGAAACGTGAATTTGCAAGGATTGCGAAATGAACAGAATTGTGCCGAGTTGCCACTACCGCACACTCCATCCCTTACGCCAAAGTCAACTCGCAGGGGCTTACCGGAGCCAGTTTAGCCAGCCATTTATATATTCCCAAGGAGTTTAATCATTTTTCCGTTCAACCTATAAGAAACATGTAAGTGCCCTGGTCAGATTTCA
>JAGXCT010036313.1:49835-79172 GCA_022495035.1 Philopotamus ludificatus | reverse complement strand
CGTGATCATCCTCCCCAGCATTAACCCGGATAATCGAGAGTGCACTGTATATGTTGGTTTTTTTTTCATGTTATTATTATGTTTTTGTTGAAGATTCACCATTACTTCATCTCCTCCACAAGGAGCGGAAGCTTCTGAACACCGAAAAACCCGTAAAATTTGGTTATTTGGACACATCGTTCGTGGACCAAAGTATCGCTTTAAGCAGACCACCATGGAGAAGAAAGAAGCTGTTGTGGCTCGTAATATTCGTAACTGGATCAGATTAATCGCCAAAAAAATCGAGACATATATGAAGAAAAAATAAGAACAAGGAGATCGCCTACGTCCGAAAACGAACAAGGTACCATGAAGAAGAAGAATTTCTTGTACAAAAATAATGATCAATATTTTTTTCGCTTCAAATGCTGTCGACCGCTGGCGTACATCTCCAGCCATGGATTCGCAATTTCTTTGAATAAAAGACCAACACCTTGGCACAAATTCGCCATTGTATAACGGGATAGAAATGAGCTAGCTGCAAGCGGGTTACGTAACTAAGACCATGGGCAAGATTTGAACTCTTAGCAATTTGCCGTATCCTGGTCACTGAACTAAACTCGATTTTTTTTTCGACCATCAATTCATCTCTCAACACGGGTGATCTCATCCAGAAAATGGCCGTAAGGCATCCGAAGATGTAGGGATTAGCTTTTTTTTCCTATCGTACCAACTATTTGTCTTAGAGATGCCATTAAAAAAATGTACTAACCGGCGATGATTGCGGGTTGCCGCTCGTGTGACAGAATTTCGACAAAGCCTATTAAATTACCTTTTTTACGGTACTTAAATCGCACGATCGCCGATGTCGGATGAAAAAAAAATCATTTATCACACAAGTGTCTATTATAAATCAATGGCGGCCAAAAAAAAAGTATCTATTATCACGCGATCGATTTAAATCAATCAACCGCCCTGTTAATGGATTAAATATAAAATATCAGCGTACGTTTTCTACAAATAGAACATTATCGATCACGTCACCACACTTTCCTCGGTCACGGATTCGCAACGAGTGCAGTGTGTGCAAAATAAAAATAGGATCTAGCCAGAACAAAGGCGATGAATACGTTGATTGATGACCGAGTCAAAACACGTTATTGAACTAGTCTATATTTATAGTGAGGCGGAAAATTTTTGAACATATCTCTATATCCGTCTCCGTCATCCGTTTTAAACACCTGATGTATGTAGTGAACGTGGCAAAAAAATATCTGCATATATCGAACCAAGTGCATAATGGTTCCAAGTATATAATCATGCAGATTTGAAGATTATTTTTTACGATTATTTATATACATTCAATACTGAAGCATCCCAACTGTTACTAATTATCAGCATCATTATTTGTATCCGTGTACTTGCCCACTATGGAGATATTGACCATCGAGGCGACAGAGAGACTATGATTTAAGATGTGGCGCTTTCCTGAAGAACTAACGTGTCCATCTTAGAGGATTTGGACATACAGTAAACCCCCCTATAACGTACATTCCTATAACGTCCCCCCCTATAACGTTTGCGGCAGTTTTTTCCTATAACGTCAAACCCCCCTATAACGTACATATTTTAAAATGCTAAATAGAATTTTCATAAAAATATTTTATAATTTTATAAAATTTAATCTCAACACATATCTCTAAAAGCTCGTATATGAAAATATTAGGTTGATGCATACATTTTTGCGATATTTTAATATAGTCAAATATTTCACTCCCTCCTCCGAACTAAATAATGACATCTGTTTTCAAAGTCTATTGTTTAAATGACACTTCAGTTTTAATTTTTTTGTTCGGTTTTGGGCTGGCCAGCGAACAGAGTATACAGTCTTTAACAATTTTCATATTTTTTGTTGATAAAGTGCATTCACGTCACTGTTCAGTGCACGAATTTTTAAAAGGCAATAACGCGACCGTGACAACTAAAAACATTTAAGGTCTATTGGGCAGAGATGCAGTCAAAGTTAAAATCCCAGATTCGGATCTGGTGTTTTTTATTGGCTGAAAAGCAGCGGAGCGCGCGACCTTTGAAGACTGATGACGATGCGTTACTGACTATAATTGATACTTATCCACGTCAAAATACCAGAGAGATCTCGTTGAAGATGAGTATCAAACAATCAACTGTAATAAGACATCTGCATGCCGTGGGGTTGATTTTTAAGTATGATGTTTGTATTCCGTACCCATGATTATCTGGAAGATCGTGTTATGGTTTGAGCTCAAAGGGACAAACGTGCCATTTTTGCATCTATCAGTGATGAAAAATTGAAAGTTATTTTTACTATGAGTGAATATTTAAATGAATCTTTAAGAAGTCCTGTACATAAATATCCATAAAGATATATGGCGTAAAATGATATAAATCGAGTTAATTAAGAAAACCGAGATCAGTAGTAAATATCATAATAAAATTTTATAATCGTACGTCAATAATTTCGATTGCGCGATACCTGTTTTATGCGGATAGTATATTTTTTAGATCGGATCATAAATACACTCAGATCTCTGCTGTAGAAAATATAATAATAGGATATCCGGAATGAAATCCATTTTTTAAAGATGGTGAAATAAACATTTCTGTACAGTAAAATCTCCTATAGCACCGAGATAGGAACCATGCAATAGAAACCCGCTCTATAGAAGACTTGACACTCCACAAAATGAGTTAGGTTTTTTAAATTGCATATTGTAAATTGACCGAAATCAATACATCAATATTTTTTCATTCATATATTTTAAAGTATAATATTTGTTATCTACTAAAAAGAGAATTGACCATTATTTTGGAGAGGGACTGCCGCATACTCTGCTCTATAGCAGGGAGCACTATAAAAGGGTTGAGAACTGATTATACACCCCTCTACTATTTCCAATAACTACTATTATCATTTCCAACAAGCATTTGATACTGTAGATAATTTAAAATTTCCCTACCGGTGAATTCGAAATTAAAAATCAGGGTTTTTTTACACGGATTTCTTAAACTAACGTACACTCCTATAACGTCCCTCCCTATACCGTTTGCGGCAGTTTTTTCTTATAACGTCGTTCCCTCTATAACGTACATTTTTTTAAACGCTAATTAGATTTTTATAATTTTTTTTTATAAAATTAACTAATAAAATGTCGCGTTGATCTTCCCTTCCCTCAAGTTGCGGGAAGATTATGTCAGCCAAAATACGAAAGAATATCACTCATCGGCCGATTCAAGTCATTTGCGCTGGTAAACACGTAAAATTAAAAAAAAAGAAAAATTAAAATATTTGATTTACTGATTTCTTTCAAATCAAAAAATAAAATTGAAAAACTTAACCCCGTATAACGTGTAACCAATCTTGACGTTATATGGGGGTTTACTGTATATATCATCATCACCATTGTTTGTCAGCCACGAGACACTCGCTGAGCGTATGGGCCTACTAGACTCTTGAATGGTAGTCGAGACCAAAGGAGTCTCACACGTGACGCAAGGGCTCCTCTTTTGTGTGCATACCGCGGGGATCCAAACTGTCTTGTTATGCGGCTCTTTGTAAGAGTTTCTCTCTCATGGCCATTGTTGGCATTGGACGTGTATCTTTTACCCAAATGGTATAGGATTTTACCCTTCCGACTGTGCCCAGGCAAGTAGGAGTGGGTTTGTCTCAGTATTCGTTTTCCTCTTCTCTATGCGTTATCTGCTTATAACAAGTCACAAGTGATTATTAACCTTGCCATGAAATAGCAATCCTTTCATCATGGGTAAGACCTATTTAAAAAGGGCCCCTTAAAAAGAAAGAAGAGGAGCAAAAGTATTGAGACTAGACCATTTATTGGGCAACAGCTTAGGGTTTTCCTTCTCTGGGCATAATGGTTCTGTGGTGAGAAGTCCGTTAGAGACCAGATATATTAGATGCACCCAAATGTAATGTCGAATTTTCGGAAAGCATAGTTTCAGATTAGTTTTCTTCAGCCCTTTGATTGAGAAAGACGTGTTTGAATATTTTGTGTATCGTGAGAGGTCTCCAATTTTCGTTTTGCGTATGAAAAATATTTTTTTACGCGTCCCTTTAATATTGATCGAGACGTGTCCTTCGGAAGAACATTTGAGTAGCTGTATGCTGTATCAGTTTCACGCCAAAAAAACGCAACGGAATCAACAAACGCTTTAAACATCAGGAAATGTTAAAGATGGTTCAAAAAATTTAAATCGGGCAATATTGATTTGAAAAATGAGCCTAAAGTGGACGATTCCGTGAAGTGGATGAAGCAGTCTTGAAAGAAGTGGTTGAAAAAAATCCGACTCTTCAGTATCGAAGAATTATTGAGGCAAGCCGGTAATTCATGGTCGTCAACTCAAAGATGCCTAAAAAAATGGGGAAGATTAAAAAAAATAAGGAGTTTGGGTCCGCCATGCGTTGATCGAGAGAAACAAACACATGATGCGCGGTATCTGTAAGTTACTGAAAGAGAAAGAAGAGTCGCAACATTAGTTTGACAGATTTATTGCATCCAGCTTATTCTCCAGACCTGGCTCCATCCGATTATCAGCTTTTTCGCTCATTGGAGCATTATTTACGAGAAAAAAAATGTAAATCAGAAGATGAAATAAAATCCGGCCCTTTCAGACTATTTTGATTCTAATAAGAAAGGCATTTTAAATATATAAAAATTAAAATTCATACGACATTACATTTGGGTCCTTCTAATACATGTGCATATATAGATACATACATACATTCATGCACATATTTTCCAGGGGTGCATTATTTTAGTTAAGAAATTATCATGTTTTTTGTCAACTCCATGTATTTTGTATTAACGGGATAAAATAGATGCGGGATTAAACCCGTGGAAATTCAGGGATTTGGTAATAACAAAGTGAAACACATACTAAACTGCATTTATAATATTGAATAAAACAATGTATTAATTATTTAATAGGATTTATATCCATTCGTGTATGAGTTTTATGGCTCGATTTACATGGAATTACATTTATTACTTATTCATTTTTAGTCTTAGTTATATAGTCAAGGTAATAAAGGATCCAATAAACATAATTACATTATTTTTAATCATATCGTGAATATAATGCCTCAACAACACAAAACACGGCCATCAACCATCTGATTTCGTGACATAAGCAATAACGTTACGCATATTAAATCATGATATTCGTTTGTTTCGCCGAATCCGAATGATATAATTTCTTTTGATGTAATAAATTAATTTTAATTAACAATGCAATACGCGGCCATGTTCCGCTGTGCGCCGATCGATGGGGTAACTTTGCCCAATTAAACATAATTCGATTTATTTATCATTCAACTCGAATCCAATTAACCAACGCCGTGCGAGTGGATATGAAAGCCTTGCGCAAATATTTATTTTCTGGTCGAAATTTCAGCGGTTTTGCAAATAGAAATGTGTTAATTGCATCATCTCCGGCGGGTCCCAAAGGTCAATCGATCGTTTCTGGACGTGCCGCAATTAGCCGCTAACGAAAACCACGTACCAGTATTGAAATGTGTGCACGATCCGATAGTTAGTGGGAAGGATGCAATTATGCAAAAATGTGCGAAGTCCGAATCGTCAATGGTGGCGACGCTCCGAAAGACATAATGTACGATTTCAAGATCAAACGCCGCCGGATGAATCATCGATAAATGTTTTAACATTGACACTGCTGAAGAATGTCCACGCGTACTCACTCGACTTTCTGCGAAACGAGCTGACGCAACTTTAACGAGGCTAGAGGTCAACGCCACAATATTCAGAATATATGGGGTCTAATCACAGAGATTCATTCATAAAACACATCCGGTCTGTATCCTGGTGTAGGGCTTGATGATGATGTGCCGAAAAAAAAATCATCAATGAAGAGGAAACGTGGATGATTACATTTTTTTTCGCATCCATTCATGAAGATAATTTATATGGAGCGACGAACTGTGTAATGGCGAAGAAAATTAATCAAATGTAACTTTAATGAGAAGTTATGATCTATGAATCGTTTGTTAGATAAATAATATCAAGAATTGGCATAGATCTATATGGAAAATGTCAAATTGCGTCAACATATTTGGATTACTAAAATATATTAATCATTTTAATATCTTCAAAAAGTTAAGGATCAGAGATGTTAACCACGTATTTACTTGATTTCTGACTGTATTATATATATTTTTAAATTTAATCTAGTCGATGGGGTATATTTAGGACGTTAATCATTGTCCTTCCATCCGGTATGATGTGCGAGTGAAACGTTGTGTCGACAAGTGTCGCGAGAACTCGGCGGTCCGTAGTCGGGGGCGTGTCCTCAGTCTGCGACGGGACATCGCTGAGTACGCTAGTCCTTTACGCGGCATATTGATAAGATATAAAATAGAAAATATCGACCAAATTATGAAACATATCATGAATAATTTTTATTCTTAAAAAAAGTATTAATCAATATATTTAACTTGGAATGCTTTGGGTCTATTTTCCATCATAAATCGACATCCTTCGAAGAACGCGGTTGTTTTCGAGCCACCGTGACGGATCGGTTAAAAAAACTAGAGGGCCTCGACTTTCGTACATAATTGCAGTCTAAAATAGTGTACGAAAGTACAGCAATGTAAAAACATATTTATTAGTATTTCAATATATTATATTGATTAAGACTTTTCCTGATACAAAGATTTGGAACAAGACAATTTTACACGGTTTTTCGTAAAACGTATCTACCGTGTAAAAAAGAGTTGATTGTACAATATCATTTTTCTTTGATTGCTCATTGCTACAAATTTATTACGATGACCATTTTCATTTAAAAAAAGAGTCCTTCCAAGTTTAACTTCATTTGAGTCATCTACAATCGCTTTGACAATTTTTGTTCTCGGATTCTCATCTCAACTTCCGGCATAATAAATGTAGACCTTTTTAGTGATTGTATTTCAAGGCAATATTCGAAAATACAAACTACAAAATAGGCATTTAGAGAAAAATGACAACATGAAAGAATGACGTTTTACTAACATTGAGGTGACAGAATCGTTCAGAAAGCTTTCTAGAAGCGTTCTAAAAGAAAATGTAAAAAAGCACTGGCACAAATATAACAAATATTATAAGTATATTTTTATACAAAAGAACAACGATATATCGTTTTTTTAGCACTCAAATGGGTAAGAGAAAAATTGTAAGTATGAAGAAAAATAGTAATAAAAATGAGGAAACCTAAAATTCCCTTTGGAAGTTATTTTCACGGTGAGGACAATGGTTTTTCGTAAATATAATTGGCAATCAACTTCGCCTTCGTTCTGTGTCAAAATTTTGGTTTGACAATGTAATCTGAGATCAAACTCTGCAATAACCATTTGACTCATTTGTATGCAATTCACGATATCCAAAAACATTACACACCTGATTATCCGGGATAATGTTGGGCAGAAGATGCACGGATAATCCAAACTGATTATTTTAATTTCGTTTCAAATTAACAATGTATTTGTAGACTTTTAAGTTAAAATGGTTATTATTTATTAAGAAAATCAATGATTTTCGATATCTTACAAGAAAAGCATGTAACGATTTTCCAATTTTATTTCTTATTTTTCTAAGAGCTAATATATAGTCAGATCTCCTATACAGCTTTCTTTAAATCGACGTTTTCTACAAAATGCTAATATTTTCAAGGTCAAATTACATATTTCGTATCATCATTTACTAGCCCCAAGGCTCTCACTCGCTGAGGGCATGGGCCTTACCAAACTCTCGCATGGTAGTTCGAGGCCAAAGGAACTTGAGTCTCACACGTGACGTGAGGGCTCCACTTTCGTGTCCATACCGCGGGGACCCGAGCCGTCTTGGTATGCGGTTTTTTGTAAAGAGTTTTGCTCTCTTGGCCATTGCTGGCATTGGACGTACATCTTCTACCATGTTGGTATCGGATTTTACCCTCTCGACTGTGACCAGGCAAGTAGAAGGGAGTTTGTCTCGGTATTCGTTTGTTCTCTTCTCTAAGGAGTTATCTGCTTATAACGAGTCACGAGTGACAAGTAGCGAGCGACCACACACACACATACCTATATAGATATACACAGGCATACATATGCACATCTGCTCAAAACGAGTCTCAAGTAGCCGGTCGCAAGTGATTATTAGCCCTGTCGCGCAATAGCAATCCTTTCATCATGGGAAAGATCGCCTTAGAAAGGGGTCCCCTATAAAGAAGAAAGAGAAGCGAAAGTATCGAGACTAGACCGATTATTGGTCAACAGATTAGGGTTTTCTTCCCAGGGTATACTGGCTCTGTGGTGAGAAATCCGTTAGAGACCAGATTTATTTGTGCACACAAGGATATTTGTACACCAACAATTGGGCCCCTAGTCAACTAATGTAATGAGATGTTGAACATCAATTAAATGGTATGGTAGATAGATGTGTTTCATTTCTGATAAATCCTTGGTGGCAAACCCCCCCCCCGCCCCCCGGTAGGGGTTGGGAAGTGATAAACAGATATTCTGAATCCCTGTGTTATTCGTAGGAAGTTTATAGGGGGTGGCCATTAAGAGTGGCCAGAGGGCAATGCTCTTTGGTTGAAAATGGATTTTGTAGAAAACTGCAATTAAGAGGGGTTATAGGCTGTATCTTTGTATTTGAATCCAGTTCTCAGGTAAACTATTTGGGGGTGTTGCGAAAGATTAAAAAATAAAAAGTGACTCAGTGCATAATCTCCCCCGAGTAATTTTCAAAGCATTGTAAATTTCTCTTTAGTTCAAACATTTCACTTGTTTCTCATTCGTTTGAATCCTAAAAAATTCTACATCTGGTCAAATTTTCCTTCACAATAGAATGAGTGTTATTGACTTTATTTCTTATACCAAGGTTGAGTTATTCCCTGTTTCGCATTTAATCAAGTCGACATCTTCCATACAAAGGGTTTCAAGAAGGCCAGTGCGGTAATGTCGGTTCATTAAATATATAACCACTTGATTAATGGGTTAAGTTTAGGAAGTGTCATAGGTTAGTACCATTTTTACAAATATAGGACCGTCGTTTCTTTTCAATATCCTTCTATTTGGTTTTTTTTTAAACAATTTCCGAACACTGGAACCCATTTACTATTGAAAAAATATTCAAAAACCCTTTTATACATCTATGCCCTATTATTATTTCTGTCCCTTTAAATGATCTTGGCTTTTGAGCTTTTCTAATCAAAGTGCACAGATAATCCGCACAAGGATAATCAGGAGTATAGTGTAGCAGACTTTTCAAATGACAGCTTTTCGTATTAAAAATATAATCATAGAAGTGCAAATAAAATATTATTGTGTTCAACCCTTTGTTGTTAGTCCTTCTGTAAGTTCGTGACTCGATATAAAAACGAGTGTTTAAATACTTTTATGTGCATCGCATAACTATAAAACCGCATTAAAAAGAGGTTTGTCTGTACTGCACTTTACACAATGCATCACGCTTGATTAGCGTTATTCAACACTGAACACGTGTCTGTAAACAACAATAGAATTTTTCACCGTTTCCAGTATATCGTGAGATACGTGCGATCGTACGAATTTTTCCAAAAAAAACCGCAAATTGACCTCCCGTCGCTAACGACGACCGAAGCACGATGCGACCTCTATCGTCGAAGATTTCGACACAGATGTTTTTCAAATCGGCGTCGTCGATCGCTATCAGCGAGCGTATAAAACAATAAAAAAATCGATCGATCGGCCTTACAATCAGACAGGCGAAAAAATTAAAATCGTTTGCGGCATTGTGCAAAAATGACCGGCATGTGACACATCGTGAGTCCGTTAAAAAAAATGAACATAATCCTCTACTAATGTTAACAGTGAGAATCGTAAAATTGCGCAAACGTGTACATTGTAATGGTCGCAAAAATGACTAGAAAAAAAAATATATAATGCATTCGGTTGTGCAATACGAATTTTATCGACACACGAATGAGTTTTATTAAGCACAGTGGGTCAACAATTCATTGTGGCGACGACGTGAGATCGGATCTCAGCTGTTATTCAGTGAAAACATGTTTAGTTTTTTTTAGAGTCGGGTTATATAATCGATAATCAATCAACTGTGCGATAGAAATAGATCTGCGAGTTTTTTCACGAAAAATAAATATCGCAACCGTATCAAATATCCTTCGATAAAGCAAAAATCAGGTATTCATAGAAATAAAGTAATAAATCGTATGAATCATCGGCGAAGATATTGGATATCCGTTACAAAATAATCTAAAGAGGAAAATATCGTAAAGAATGCGATGACACAATTAAAAAAAATACGGGGAAATTATTTTATCTCGAAATTAAAAGAAGCAAAAGTTACTCAATATTCATCGAAATCGTTATATCAATCAAATTTTCAACATTCTTGACGCAAGCTTCAAACAAAAACTTTTCCATTGAATAACTGCAAGATATGACGTTGAAGAATGCCAGAAAATTACTGCCATTGATAGTAGATATAGATGTTTCTTCTTTCTCGAGAAATTTTACATATCTATATATTGAATTAGAAATTAATTAGATTAATTCAGATGGTTCAAGAATTATACAATTTTGAGTTCGAATTATACAAAACCGCTTAGAAATGGCTAACACTGTGTCCTTTAGATGTACCAAATAGCTGATGAAGATTTTCAGACACTGACAAGGGAGATAAACGTATACGAAGCAACTGGAAAATTGACAAATAATCTAAAACGTCTAAAAACAGCATCAAGTAAAATAAACCAAGGGTTGCCATAATTATCAAGTATTGCTACGCGACGTTTAATTGTAAAATAAATAAAACATGAAAAAAGTAGGTAGGTAATGGTTTATTTTACTCTGAAATGGGAACATATAGATTTTTAAGAGGTATTTTGCAATACTCGGCGATTGTTTCAGAACGTTTATTATATAAAAAAAAGTCATTTTGGTTGCTGTTTGTTTTTTTCATTGAAGAATTGAATTGCTACGGGAAACATTTTTTAAGCATTGTGGTTATTGGCATCTCTAGATATTAAATTATAAATAAGAAACTGGATGTCTCATGCAGAGTGCAGAGAGAAAACAGGAGATATTTCCGTATATACGAGACTTGATGGCAACACTAAATCAAACCAAAGTCGACATAGAATGAGTGAAACTTTACAATCTCTAGAACAGATAGTCTCAAGATTATTTGATAAAATCAATAGATAGAATTTGTTTTTTAAAAAGTAATTTTATTAACATAGCCGAGCCAATTTAGGACCTCAAGTTGTTGATTCTTCTAGAATAACTCTTTTAATATAAATCCTACATGTAGCATAATTTTGCATTCGTCTAAAAAGTCTAAAGAATATATATATGATAAATGATCGTTGTCCTTTATTTTCTAAAATTGCGAAAAATAAATCAATATTTGCTGCTGTGGTAAAGCGCGCGATGTTTTTTCTCGCTTGCATCCGGTACGATGTGCCGAGTGCGAGTGAAACCATGCGATTGACACGTGCCGCGGCGAGACATCCATTTTTTAAGCATTTTAAATGATGATATTGATGAAGAATTCATCAATATCTTAACTTGAAATACTTGGGGTCTATTTTCCATTTTAAATAGGACTATTTTGGTGTCCTCCCGTCGTAACGGATCTGTGTACGGATTTATATTATAAAGGATAAAAAGTTTAGTCTCAAGTCTTGGGTAGTAAGTTTAAAATAATAAGAAAAAAACTAACGCATGATATTCCTAATAAATAATGAAATTTCTAGTTTTTCTTTACATTTCTAGAGAAAAATAAATACAATTCTACTTTTCCGAATCTCAAAAATTGAAAAAGTCGAGAATTCACGAATTATAATCGTTGAGACATTGGGAAGCTTCGTACGTCAGTATACTTGTTTCTCATTTTACACGGTTTTAACCCAAAATACGTCGTATTTTGCTGGTTTACGTTGTTAATAAATATATATTTTCTAATTAATTTATTTATTTGACAATGAATGAAAAGCCTGACAGTAAATTCCACCATTCACTGAAATAAAGATTAACAGAGTCAAGGGCTGACCACCTAACGATCTATCTTCATTGTGTTACACAGCAGGTTGTGGAGGAGAAGGTAACAGCAAAGTAACAATTTTCTGGCTGTATAAAAGAAATACTGAAACCATAGAGAAAATGTTGTATCATATATTAAGAAGCATCACCCTAATAAGGCAGTGACTATGCGAGCTATAAATTTATTTAATGATAATTCTGTCACTTTTCCCATAAATTTTAAAGCATTGGCAAAAACAAATGTCTAGAAACCTTTCTAGTAAAAACAGGTATGTATATAAAGGTAAATAATAAACTAATTATTTGTGCAAATCGTTCATGATTCACGCTCCTTAACGATGTATATATAATTTTGTTTGAATAAACGTTCTTCATACAATTTTTAATTATTCTTATTTGGCACGGAATGCATTATCGTATTTTACATTAATGTATATGGGAAAAATTGTTTGTTTCGCTATACAAGTAAGACTGGAACAAATTATGATCGCTAAGCGAGGTTCCACTGTACATATTTTTATTAAAAAAGAATGAGATTCTTTGCATGGACTTTCCTTAATAATCTATGGATCAAAGGGTTAAATAACTTGTTCGAAAACTGAGTAGTTAATCTTATGTAAAAGTAAAAAAATAGATTAAATTATATTACTGTAATCAGCGTCTGTAGCCAAAATTGCAGAAATTATAATTTACAAAATGTATATTAAACCAATGTGGGAATTTTTCGCACTATTCGTTTCAGATTTAGAATATAATAGCGAAGGTTTACACACCCTATGGTGTGTGAAAATGTGAGCTGAATTAATTATATGATATGCTGTATTGATCAATTAGCAAAGAAGGCCATTCCCAAGGATCTTACTTGGAAGGGATGCACAGACAAAAGGAAGGGGACACATGTCAATGGGAAGGATTGAATGTTTCTGATTTAAGCTCTCCTAGTCATGAGGACCTCTTCTATCAAGGGTGTCGAATTTGAAACTTGCAACCATATGTATGTGAAGTGCATCGTACTGTTCCAACGGACACATCACGTCCTAAGGCCGTGTGTTCGAAGGTTCCCGGGTGAGCGACCTTCACGACTCCAACTACCGATGATAGCCAAACAATAAATCTTTCGTAATCGGGTCCGAAATGGAGATAAACGGTTTCGTAACAGAGCGGCGTCTCGGATGACCGACGTTTGATATAGTTGTGTGCGCTTGTGCAATGCGTCATGCGCCCGTGACATCTGCACGAAGCTGCATCTTCGATCGGATTAAACGGATAATGTATTCCTGCTGGACCTCCTCCGTGCCATGTCGCCCGATAATAAATTCATATTTGACAGCTCGCATTTGCATATACAGAGATCATTGTGCTGTGTTTATCGCGTGAAGAAAGTCGAAATTTAAATAACTTTTGAAATATGGGCGTTGCAGTTTACAGATTTACAAAAGTGTAACGTGATATTTTAAAATTAATTAAAAAATGTCCGTACATGGAGAAATGAAACAGATGCAAAAGATTTATAGATAAGAATGTTTCGAGGAAAGCATATGTAATTTAAAAATATTTATAACAGAGATAAATAACGAGAAAAATCGCGCTTTCTAAGATAATAAGCATAATAAGTCAGGCGAATATTGAAGATATGGTTCAACCTCTGATTTTAACTTCTAAAATTTTTATTAAAGACGCCAAGATATCATAGCTCATCAATGTTTTTTTGTTTTTAAGAAAACATATTTATGTGACGTCCGAAAAGTTCTTTCTCCAATCATAAAAACTTTTCAGAAGCAGAATTTTCATCATAATGGAGTCATTTTTGACGAAAAATTATTTTTACATTATTTTACTTCAAATTACTTCAAATTTTCCGAATCATTTATAAAGCTATATCTACCATAATTAACGTATGGAATAATCCCCGCTTGGTTGAGGAGAGTAGTAGTACACCAACTGAAGAAGTTGACGTAGTTATTTAAGATTTTGTTGAAATGATCAAAGAACTCAATTCAAATATAGAAGAAGATTTCGTTAGTTTGATTAATAGGCATTCAGCAGAAAGGAGAAGAATTCAGAAGAATTAATTGAACAACCCAAGCAATTTGAAATTGCGAAAATGGGTGAATATTTAAATATGATCTGTGATAGATTAGCTGGTCTCGAGGCTCAAGACTCTGATCCTGAACGATCTGCGAAAGTTACAAAAGCAGTGAATAATTATACAGTATTTTCAAGTCAAATACACTCCGTAAAAAGGTGCATTGGATTTGTAAAAAGTTGTATTTGATTTGCAAACGGGTGTATTTGACGTGAAAAAACTGTATTGCATGCTACACTATAATTTACGAAGAAAAGAAAAGGGCTAAAAGACAATTAACATTGGACCGATACTTGAAGTAGTTCGTCCATAAATATATGTATGCAGGGGCGCACCGTCCATGTGGCCAAATTGTGCGGTGCACATAGGCGCCGGAAGATTATGTGCGCCAAGAGGGGAAAAAATGGAAATTATTTTATATTAATTCATTAAACTGTCTTAATTTCGATTAAAATTTCCCAATTTTTTTCATTAAATGTTTTTTTTTATTGAACAAGGAGTTATGGGGTCCAATTAAAGTTCTGCACACAGGCGCCGAACACTGTCGGCGCCCTACTGTATGTATGCAGATGTGCATATGTTCAATAAATATTGAGTGTATATATAGATCTATGTTACTGTTACCTATCCTTTCAAATTAAAACATATTTTTTGTCAAAAATTCTAAATTTTGTGCTTTCCTCGACTTAGGCGAAAACCTTCGGAACCAATTGATCGCGTAATTCGAGGACTTACTCTACTCGACATATCATGACTACCAACGTCAAGGAATGTCATGTCATCAAAAATTGTGACAATCCAACCTGAGGAATATAAAGAAAAATAACCTAGAAGGGAACTGATAAAATAATTGGTTCTTAAATGAATGACAGAAGCTTTTAGTCGAATCAATAATGGGACATTGATTGACACTGATCTTCGAAGGTAAGCGGGTTTGCCCAACAACCAATTGCCCGTTACAAGTTTAAGAATAACCGGGATTGCGAGCCAAAATAAATTATGGCCACGTAAATATTTTAACGTCGATAATAAAGTCAATACAAAGATTAATTTCCTTGTTAATAATCAGAGAATGCAGTTGGACTTTTAATTTTTAATGAACATAATTAATTTGCATAGCATTAAACAAAATTATCATACCGATGAATGGTCGGTTATAGACATCGAATCTTTTCGATTCAAAGGTTAACTACTATTAAAACATACGATGCAGTTACCACGGGTTCAGATCAGTTCTGATCTGTAATAAAGCCGCGAGTATCTCAATATTAACGCAATGATACTTTTTTGTCGATCCTGATACGTTTAATATATTCTGTGTGCAACAGATAATAGTACGTCCACTTTGAATAAACGTAATTTACATTTATAAATAGTGATTCCTTGCGTTGTAACATGTTCCTTATGGTAAACCACAATATATATATATAGTTAACTACGAGCCAAACCGGTTGAGGATCTGCTCGAAGAGACTGCAAATGCAAATTATTGTTATTAAAAGCAATTCAATTACGATAAGTATAAGATTGGCTAGGAAAATTTATATTTATGCGAGTATTAAATGGGTATTTTGAATAAACGCAGTAAAAGATTGCTTTATTTCGGAGAGGAAGAAAATTGGTATTTACTTAAGGGAACCATGGTCCGAAGATTCGTTTAATACGTCAACAAAATAAACAATTATAGTAAATTTTCAGAAATTATCTGATGGAAATTGGGTTAAATGCAGGATGGTGTGTTCAACCAAAACCTTTTCGATGTCACGCGTTAATAAGCTATTATTATTGAATTAATCATAAGTATGGACGTACGACGAAAATCATTTTTATACGAATTTTTATGTAAAATATCTCGACTTTTCTGTAAAATGCATTACAAATTAAATTACAATGAAATATTGTAAACTATATGAATTAACGCACACTCAACTCTTTTTTACACGGTAGATACGTTCTAAAAAACTGTGAAAAGATTCATAGAATTTATAGAAAAATTGAAGATTGGTTCTCTAAATTAAAAAAAAAACAACATGTTGAAATAGAAAATCGAACTAATTCTTCTTTAGATAGGAATGAACGGTGAGTCTCGTGGACTTTGAATATTTGACTAGAAGAATATTCTTTATCTACAATCATTTTGGACACTAAGGAAATATTTTTTGCAGCATCTGTATCTGCATCAACCTATTCTCCAGTAAATTTGACTTAGTCGTGGGGATGGGGTATATTGAAAGCACCAAGTTTTTGATTTTTCTCGAATAACTCTTTTAATATAAATTCTAGATGTCAACTTAAACTTTTTGTATTTGTCGAAAAAATCTAAAGAATAAATAATATAAATAATCATTGTCTGTAAATGCGAAAAAAAAAACACCAATATTCGCTGCTGTTGCCACAAGCGCGATGTTTTTTCTCGCTCGCATCCGGTACGGTATGTCGAGTACGAGTAAAACGTGCGATTGGCACGTGCGGCGAGAGCTAAGTCTGCGGCGAGACATTACCGAGAGCGTGGTCATTTACGCGTCATATTGATTAGTTAAATAATCCAAAATAACGATCAAATTATGAAGCATATCATGAATACCTATTTTTATTCTTAGAATAATCTATTTTCAAAAAATATCAAGATATTGATGCGGAATTCATCTATATCTTGACTTGAAATGCTTGGGGTCTCCAAGATTATATTCAGACGATGCTAATTTTGTGGAAGAATACCTCATTTTAAATTTGTTGAAATTACTTGTTTGTAATACCGTATTAAAATCTTCTTTTAACACTTTATGAGCCGTTCACGCCTTTTGGCGTAATTTTGTAGCCAAGAGTTATGAGCCATACTTCGTCATCAGAAAAAAATGCCATGCATAATGTAATTCTACTATTTGACTACAGATGGATACACGTGCATGTCAGCTTGGATTATCATCACATGAAACCATGCGGACTCCAGGCTAGGTTTGATGTAAAACCTTGCGGCTCATAAAGTGTTAATTTAGTAAAACTCAGAAGGAAGTCGTTTTGATGCCGAGCATCAATCCATGATGACAGAAAGAACTTTCGATTGCACGGAAGCGATCAATTTTAGTATTATTTACAAAAATCTTTGAAAAAACTTTGATAGAGAATTAGGAGAAAGTAGAATGTGCGAAAGTCGAGGGCTGCCTGTACATATCAACGCTGTAAAGTAATCTTACCGTATCTCAGATATATATAATAAAGTAAATAGTATACCTCGCTCAAATTTTAAGTTTTTCTCCACTGAATATACGATAAATGTAGTAAACAGATCTAAACTACGGTTCTACTTCTTTTAATTAATAAGAAATGCTTACATTATAATGGATTTGTGACATATCTGTGATGTTTTATATTTTGAGAAACAGCAAGTTTCTTTCCAGCGTCAAAAGTGTTACAAACAAACTAAACTATTTCATCAAACGATAACAATTTTCCACAAATCACAAAAAAGAACATAAAGAACCGAGACAAAACTCGTTAATTTTCGGATATCTTATTTCTTAAAGAAAGATTAAAATGAATGGAATACTTTATACATATTCTGTGATGTATTTTTTTGCTTCCACATCGCTTACGGTTTAACATTTTAACCAGTATCATGGGTTTTTGAACGAGGACGCTCTTGTTCTTCCAGGTCCTTGTCTGAGAGACAAGTTTCAGAAGTTGGAATTTTTCAGAATATCCGGGATATATTAAACATTTTAATGGAATCTTCAAATATTGTGATAGCTATGGAAAAGAATTAAAAACTAAAATATCCTATTAAGTTTTGAAAAAATCTGCATTCATTCTAGAAAACAATTCATTATTCTCATATTTATTTTGTGCTCTTATTGGCTTTGGAATCTGCTTCGATCAACGAATATAGAAGAGTCGCAACCAAAATCAGGATACATCAGAAAAATAGATACAATTCAGAAGACTGATGACAAATTAGTCAGTGACAAGCTTGCGTTAAAAAAGACACGACAAAAAAAATATCCTCATTCTTCAATATTTACTTTTAAAGTTTCGAGTAGATACAAATGGTACAGACAATGTAGAGATTTTAATTGGATTATTTAGGTGTATACCATTTCTTACATTATAGAGTTTCGTTATTTTCTTTAATTGCAGTATCTTTGAAACAGAATAAGAAAATACCAGAGAAAATCCCATGAAATATTTTCAATAATATAATTTTAAGGTTTAGAGTTTAGAACATACGAATCAAGAGAATTGTTCATATTCAGGCAATTAAAATTATCGATAATTTCCAATATTTGAGACATATAGATAAAAATTCAGTACTTTTACAGGTTCCGCATTTAATCGCGAGTCAGAAAACCACAATTGTACATGTCTTAAGATGAAACAATTGTCTTTAATACTTTTAAAACAACAATGCCAATACTGTTTTCGCTTAATGTGCAATCTTAACGGTAAATATAACACACGAAGGTACTATGTCATCGATTCTTGCACTCGCACGCAAACTGTCAAATTCCACCGACACAATTGTGCAAACGGCGTTGTTAATCTTGTATTGATTCACGTCCGACCGTGAAATTTTCCGACTCAAAGCCTCTCTTTATAATTTTGATCGGACACCGCCGTGTAACTCATTGTGTTGAGACTGCTCCCTACGACACTGACACAGTTTCCAGTCGAGAATATAAAATAATAAAAAAAAAATAACATAACAAATTTTAATATACATTTTCATTATTCATTGTGTGTATCATGATACGAAGTGCATGATGCCGAGTGAAAAAATGCCATTGTAAAATTGAATAATGGGAAAATCTGCATTCATCTAATTTTTTTATAATGAAACAGGATTTTACAATAATCTTATATTAAAAAAATTTAACCGATTGGTCGCCTGCGGTGAATTTAAATTGACATAACGATTCACTGCCTAATTGTTATGTACACATGATTAAAATGGAGGTAATAACAAAAGATATGTTGAATAATGATCAAGAGGAATGTGATATACTTGGGTCTTAGATAAATTTAAAAAACAATTAAACGAACTTACAATGCCCGGTCTATATTATATTTATTTTAAATATTAGCTCTGTGCTAAGATGTTAGCACTTTGCTTAGATTTACGAAAGGACTAGTGCAATATTTATTTTTCATAGTAAAAATAAATATTGTGCCAATAGTTTCATACAGAATTTGCTAAGAATTCACTCTTTTAAGAATAATTTTACAATAAATTAATACAATTTGAATTATTGATTCAATTGTATTCAAATTCACAATGTCAGCAAAACCATTCGTGTAATTGCATTTAAAGTACTTGTAATTATATAATATAATCATATGTTAACTATGAAAAATTCAGAGAAATATCAGACCAGTTTATAATGAATGTTATACTGATTAGACTAATAGAGACCTCATTTCATTTTCATAACGAAAAAAATATATAAAAATTAAATTTGAAAATTTTACCTCGAAATTCACACTTCCCAATCATCAAAGATGGAACTAATATTAGCCATATGACATTGTGAATAGTAATTTGAATACGAGTTGACATTAAAGACAATATATGGCTTTATGTGCACTTATCTAAAATGTCAATATGTGTATTACGATCGCATGTTTTGTCCTACGTGCATATGATGGATGTTGCAATGTAGCTCCATTTTCCGAGGCATTCGACCCCCTAATTTGGCATCGGCTTGACCCGCGCCATTACGACATTGCCGTGGAACAATGGCCACGATGACAAACATACAATCGGCGATGGGTCATCGTCAGCTCGTAAAATTTGAACCCAAGGCGAGGTACCACAGCACCGAATCGGACTTGGGCGCATTTATTTTTGTCGACGAATTTAGTGGCATGGGGTCAGTCAGTAAGCGCGCATCGAAGTGTCAAGCCATAACAGTTACGCAATGCAAAGGTGATCGGACGACTGGTGTGGTTGTGTTAACGAAACGTCTAGTGACAGGCCGGACTTCCGCAGGAAAGACCGGGTCTTGCCGCCAACAGAATAGAAAAACAACGCAGATCGATACTGTCGAAGAACAATCGGATACTAATCAGCTTCAAAAGTAAGACAACTTTTATTATACTATTAAAAAAATATGATAATACAAACAAACATAGACGAATTGCATAGAAAAACGCGAGAGACTTCAACGAGCTGATATACGGGAAACCTTTTCACGAATTTACCTTACGATTCAGTACTAGTGTACAGTATTTTATTTATTTAAAAAAATATGCATTTATCATATTGAATACAGATTTATCTTAATTTACTTTACATAGTAGTAATTAGGGAAATACTGAAAATTAATAATATTAAATTCAATCAAGAAGTGTTGGATTAGAACTAATGATAATTTGGAATCGATCATTTAAACCACATTTTGCTTCATATTTTATCATATTAAATTAATGGCAAAAAAATGATTATTAAAATCGGTGTAAGATATGCACAATTTTTCGGGTCTATAACCATGTGGTTATAAAAAATATAAACATAGAAAATTGTTATGAAATAAAATTCAATTTCATTGTCATTTTAAAAATAACAAAAAATATACTTAATGGTTATCTGGTATTTTAAGAATTTTAGCACGTTCATATCAGATGTTTTTTATTGAAATATATTGTAAATATTTAATGATATTTAGAGGGCAATTATTTTGGCCATGTTTATTCACGAGACTTATAATTTATTATATTAAATAAAAAGATTATGAAAATTGTTGTAAAGTATGCACAATTGCTTTGATCGATATTTCCGTGGTTATAAAAAATATAGACAAAGAAAATTTAATTTAATTTTCATTCAAAATATTCTCGGGGAAATCTCAACACCGATTTATTCGTAAATAATACATTAATTTTCAGCAATTTATATTTTAAAAAAAAATAATGACAATACTCATAAATTCATAAAATTTAATTAATGTATAAATTTGATTATTAGTTCACGAACAAATACAATTCGTTTTTATTAATTCAAGGATAAGTAAAAATTTGTTTATAAATAAATACATGACAATATGATATTTAATGGTTTTGTGGAACTTTTTTTTGTGAATATTTGATGATATTTTTGGAGGGAATTTATTTTGGCTATGTTTGTCATTTATGAGATCGATTAAAAATGGTTTTTATATTTTAATATACAGTCGTCTCCAAAATAAAAGTGTCGCAGGTTAAGGAAGCCTTTTTGTGAGAATTTTTGTCCATTGTCTGCCGCTTTCAAGAAATTCAATGATCAACTTTTTATACTTCTTTGGGGTTAAAAAATATGAATCGGTTTGATAATAATTCCGTAGATGCAAAATATATCTACAAACTATACAAAAGCTGAAAAAAGCGCAATAAAGGCTAAAAATTCAACATTTGAATAGTATTGTGTGAAGAGATAAAAAAACACATGAAAATAATTGATTATAACGAAAATGGGGGATGAAAAGGGAACGTAATGCCTCCAAATGTGATCAAATATTTATTAAGATGTTTAAAAACTAGTTTAGATAACCCCGAATGATGAAATTATCAACATTTCTATTCTTTTTCTACCAAAAATATATTTATTTAATATTAATAACAAAAAGATGCTTTTATCTACGATTAATTTGATTAAGATTTCTTATGATACTGGGGGTGAATGTGAATTTTACTACCCAACCTATCCGTTGGGGTAGGTTAAAAATCTTTTTCAAACCTTTATATGGGTGAGTGGTTTATTAACTTACTGTATTCAACCATCGTTGAATAAATTTAAAAAAAAAACTATTTTAAATCAAATTTGAGCAATCTACCATTTCATATCAAATTTACAATCTAGAAAGTTAAGAGAAGCAGGGTTTTCAATCTGTACGGCAACAAAGAAGTCGTATTTTACGGAAAAAATCATTTAAAATTGGGTAATGAACATAAGGATAGAGATTCGAATTATTCCATATGACTTTACTCCCCTTAGCAAATACCTAAATGCATGGAGGACCATTTTCTGCAATTACTATAGCATATATTTATGGTTTGAACTCTATATTTGGTTTTTTAGTAAATAAATAAAATAAAAATATCCTTCGAAAGCACTTGATTTAATCTTAGGATTGACTAAATTAACCAATGACCCAGTGTTCAAAGAACTTGTCAGGTACATACTATTTTTGGCGACGACTTTAGGTTTCGGTTAGCCACATAGTATGCAAAATAATCGATTTCACATCAATATTAAATATAATAATAATACGATGTTTTATATATGGATCACTGATCCAATAATGAACTCATCTCGATGCCGTGTGGACCGAACCGGCCACCATCAATTATATTTTTTATGTCGGATATACAATTACCATTTAACATTAAACCTCGCAGTACAAATAATATGATTGGCATGTGTATACACACTCATGCTCTCGGACCCCAAACATCAGCCAAACACATCTCCAGATTGCCATAGTCGATTCGGTAGCGTATGATTAATAATTCAAGCCGGCGATGATTTGAAACGTGCTCGGACACAAGTTAATTGTGTACGATTTAGCATGTAAAGATGTATTAGACGAGTCCTCAGCTGGTTTGTACGACCTCGCATTCCAACCAAGGACGATTTCCATCCGCAACCGTTTCATTAGCATACACTCACCTAATAACAGTGTGATTCAAACGCACATGTGTGGATGTGTGCGTCGACGCGAGACAATGGCCGGGTAATGGGACAGGTTTGCTGGAAGACTGGAAAATCCAAAAACTGACCATGCCCCGAAAACTAGTGACGACATAGAGGACTCGAGAGAACTCCCCGAGCGGTCCGGCCCGGCTTATGCTAATATTTACGACGACGAGAGTGAGTGCGTCCATCGAAAATTCCCCAAAAATAGCCGACCGATTCGATAGAATTCAGAGAAGTATGACTGTGAGTTTTAACCATCGACAATGCAACACCTCACAGGCTTTGCCATTATGTGATATTAACATCACAAGGTCGACCGGGAGCATCACCGTCGGCTAATGTAATCACCGCACAAGGAACTGTCCGATAAATACATGCAAATTCGTATACATGTATTTTTTCTATGGCTAATTTATGAAGTCAAATACACATGTTTGATACTGATTGAATCGATTAATACTTTGAACCCAACGGCATTTTTTTTAACGACGAGACGCCGAATAGTCCGGCGCCACACACTGGTTTCGAAATATCACCGAAAAGTGTCGGACCGCGTGTTGTTGTTCTTGGGAAATTCCTGGGTCGAGCCGGTGTGACCTCAGCTGTTAGATCCTCCTCTCCGCCGGTCGCCAAACTGTTATCCGACACGCGTATAATTTCGTCGTCCCATTATTTTATTTTCGCACCACGTCCGGCCGTTTCGTAACTTGGTCGCGGCGATCCAATGCAATCGATTAACATTTATATCTTTGCATTATTGGTTTTGTATCTAGATGGTATCGTGAGGAGTATCCGTCGGAGGTCCGACAGGCCATTGGGCCAAGGTTGCGTATTCACTTTGCATGACAATCACTCCGAAGCGCTATTGTATACATTATCAAATAGTTGCATGTATTGTACACATTCGTTTGTTGTGTGCTGACCTTTCTTCGTTTCTCTCTGATTTACGGTATCAATTCGCAGATTTGTACAATCAAATGATCGTATCAGTTTCGTGTCGAGAGCAAAAAACAGCAGAGGTTATCTCGAACGCCGTAAATAATATTCTTTGACATAAGTCAGCCATAATATTTAAACAATGACAACAAATAATAAATAAAATTTGTTTAGCAGATCAAGATTCGCTTAATAAATATTTTAAATAAAATAAAAAATATATCGTTATTAACAATATTTCCTTATTAAATATATAAAGAAAAAATTAACTGTTATGGCAAAAATTTACATATATATTTATAATATCCTTCGTTTTTTTTAATATGCGAGTAGTAAAATACAGCGTATTACCTTTTTCCATGATAATTGTACACATTACAACCGTTTAAAAAATAGTCAGTTGACATAAAAAAAATCTTCTTGGATTTATTTTTTGTTTGTATTTCTCTGGGCATAGAACCGTTATTTTTCGTTTCCCTTCAGGATAAAATAAGGTAATTTTCAGTTTTCTTTTCAAGAGTTATAAGCGATAATTTTTTATTTGTATTAGAATTTATTTTCTACCATAATTTGAACCATTCTATTCCTTCTTTTGTAATAAGCATAATACAATAAAACCTTCTATAGCGTTCCCTGCTATAGATAGTGCTATAGGAACAAGCTAAAAATAGAACTAGGTCATTAAAATACGTAAATGGAAAGATGTTTGATTTATTTTCTTTGTTCAAATTACAAAATACAAAAACCCAACCCCAGATTTTGTATGGCCTATTCTTCTATAGCGCTGGTTTCTATACCGTCGTCCCTATATCGGCGCTATAGGAGGATTGACTGTACATAAATTGATACAATAATATAAATAATAATTATGTATTAAAGATATACTAACGAAAACTAGAGGTATATATTATATGATAATAATATACGGTAAAATGAAAAAAATGACAACTTTTTAGTTGTATTTTTGAATAATTTTGAAAGTTCTATTTGTAGTCTGCGGTTTCTATTTTTTATCGAGACCTATTTACGACTTTTGATGCTACTTTTATTCGGCAAGGGATTAAAGCTAAAATAAGCTACCGAGACCATTAGCGAAATGTATGGAGACAAAATGTTTCAAAAAAATTAAAAGTGGTGATAGACAATTAAACGATAAACTAAGAATAAATTAAAAAGACCTTTGAAACTAGAAGATGTCGCTTTAAATTCATTGGTGGAAAAGTATGGCTTTCCCACAAAAAACAAGTACTAGTTTCTGTCTTTTGATCATCATTAACCTTAAAAATATACTTCTTTGTGTTTGCTGGGACATTTTGGGCGTAATTTATTATAAATTATTAAAAACTGGACAAACAGTTACAACTGAAGTGTATTATGCCCGATTAGAGACACCGAAGGCGAAACCGTTAAAAAAGTGAGTTGGATGTATTAGTTCTACAGCGTCCATATTATTCACCAAATATTGCGCGACCGGATTATCATCTTTATAAATCTTTAATGCATTCACCTGATATTATTTTTTTTACTTCAGTTTTTTGATAATAGCCTCAACAATTTTATAGATATAAGCCTCAACAATTTTACAAGAGGGGAATCGAAAAATTGCCTGAACTCTGGAGAAAGATAATAATGAAAATTATCTTACGGAGCAATATGTGTATAAGGCTCGTTAAAAAAAGTCTACGTTCCGGTTTACTATATAATCTGTTGAAATTTGTATATTCACGGTGGATGTATACAGAACTCTTGAGTATATTTATTTATTATTTATGAAGAAAGCTACAACTAACATTGCAGTTTTAAATATGTAAAAATATGCATTTTTAAATCAAAAATTCCTAAAATTCAAATATATGTTTTTTTTATAATACAAAGAAATGAAGACAACTGAACTAGAGAGTAAGATTGTATAGATACGCGTGTTCAAACATCTAGCGAACTGAAACAAACTGATCTTTTGTTCAGTTCCAGTTGGAAGTCCTGGTATTTCTTTATAATCATTATTTTAATTTCATTATATTAGAGATTTTGAATAAAAGAAATTCATATATTTTCACCTATTTGGGTAAAATATCTATTCAATAATTTAGCGCTATCTCCGAAATATAAATAGTATATAAAATGGTAAAAATATAACTACAATACAACATTAAATGTTGGACTTTTATGTAAAAAATTTGTATAAAGCGTTTTATTTTAACCTACTGTATTTTTCTTTTAAGATAGTGATTTTAAATTGTATTGCTTCCAACAAATATATAAGATACAGTGAAAAAATATGTATTCACTTTATTTTTTAAGGAAAATAGCTTTTCTCGAATTTTCGAGAGTAGTCAAGTACTCGGAAAATTTATTTTCCCTTTTTTTTTTATTATGTAACAAGTAATGAGATCTTAGCTACTTCGAATAAAAGCGCAGCGATAATAATTATAAATGGAAAATTAACTGTTTAATTGTATAATTGAAAAACCAATATAACTTAAAAGGTAATTAATTAATTTTCCAGTTTCCGAGATATTATTTACAATACATATTATTTTGAAGAGCAATTATGATCGGTACGTATTATATTTCTATTTATTGCCAATCACGATCGACAATTTTACATTGTCCAAGGTTTTTTCATTGCCGTTAATCCTGGATATTAATGATCGAACACAAAAGATTATATCGTCGATTTTCATCAGTCTACGAATTTAACGACATAATACCCGAGTATCACGATAATCGTAAAAAAATAAAACACCACAACTTTATTATCCCATCGCCGAAGGTTTTACAACAATTTTAGGTCACAGTTGCGCAACACAAGACGAGAAATAATTGATTGTAAAATATTACAAGTGCTGCGACGTTGAAGATGCCTCAGGAATTTCAAAAATCACCAATGCCAACAAGAAGCACAAATCGGGTACGACAAGAAGTGGCCGACGATCGGCAACACTATTATGTCATCGCCGAGTAAATATTGT
Organism: Philopotamus ludificatus; assembly: GCA_022495035.1. Classification (NCBI taxonomy): domain Eukaryota; kingdom Metazoa; phylum Arthropoda; class Insecta; order Trichoptera; family Philopotamidae; genus Philopotamus; species Philopotamus ludificatus. The sequence continues at coordinate 52,462 of JAGXCT010036313.1, read as the reverse complement.
GATAAATCCCAGGGTACACGTTGCATCGTCGGTATGACAACAAAGCGGTACTTTTATGTAATGCTGAGCGAATAATTTTCAGACGCCGAGGCGTGAGTCATGGAAATCCGAGAGTCATCAAGTATAACTACGGGATTTGCGTCAATTATATCCCCGGCCATAATGAGTGGGTCGAGAAGAGACATTATTTTTTCAACATTACAGAAAATGTTTCCATTTATTGCGATAAATGTCAAGAAAATCATTAATAACAATTGCAATTAGCCGACCGTGTGTATTTATTAACGCTTTGTTTCGATGACATTAGAATAATCATTGTCGTTTGATTATACAGCGTCTTGTAAACAATTAATAATTAATATTTTCCGTGTAAAATTATGGAGGTTAAGATCTAGAATCCGTTATTAATATATTTGTATAATCAATGGAAATTATTCTGAATATAATCGAATATAAATATACGTTATATTATAGATAATATATTGAATACATTTCTAAATGAGATTATTTGCGGAAATTAATTACAGTGTTGTCAGATGGGTTTGAAATATTACGCCAATAAAAATAAATTTATTGCCCTCAAAAAAAATCATAATTAAATCAAAATCCAAGGTATCTCTATGCAAATAAATGAATATGTACACAACACGACCGTGAAAATCTCAAGAAAATTTCATAACGAATCGAGATTGTCTTTAGATTGCAGGGCTTTAGAACAAATCAGTGGTCATTCGATTTTACGATCGGTCATAATGCATCTTTAATACGATTAAATATCATTTACCGAATGTAATTTAAATTTGAATACATCCACGTGTACCATATAATTACGATACGACAATTAGTTACACCTGTAGTACACACGCACAATATCTAGACTTAATTATGTCAATATAGGTCATGATTATGTGAATTAATATATTCACGATATCCACGTATATCGCGTAATAATTCATCACGTTGCAATTACACGTGGAATCCATACGTATAAGCTATTATTATAACAACAATAAAAAAAAACGTGAAATATTTTATTATGAGTAATATTCAGATGATTCGGATCAGATTTAGATTAACTGGTTTTTTATTATAGTAACGTGTTGTATACAGATGAGCAAATAAAGATATAATTGCTTCTCAACAGGAAGTTCTAGCCGATGGATGCATATATAATGTATGAAAAAATATTAATATGCCGAAAAAAAAACATTGCTAATACGATCCATCTTTTTATCGTTATTAATTATCGCCGTGTAAAATATTTTCATACGTGAAAAATTATCGACGCCAAATATTATGCACGATGATATGAAAAATTTAATGCCATAGTTGGCCATTATAATTTTTTTTTGTTTCCCAAGTAACGTGTTATTAAGCGTTTATTATATCGTTGAAAAAATAATTAATAAAAGATTTCAATCATTTAATCATACGTTAAATACGGTAATAATCGTTTTGATTTTTAATCATTAGACTCAAGGGCGTGATGGTCGGTTGTGACTGGCACGCCAAAAATGTTGAGAATACAATGCGTTAACGTCATAATGTTTGATGGGATTGATTGGTGTGGTGTGCTAGGGTCAAATTAATGAAAATTACGTCATACTGCGGTTTTTTATTGAAGATTTATAATCATAGAAGCCGTGGATGACATGGCGCCAGACGATATTTGAATGGGCCCTTGTATAATGAATGAATAAATGAAAATAAAATGTATTTTATTTTGAATATTACATTGAATATCAATATTCAAAAAAAAGATTAAATTAGAAAACTATTTGTACATCATATTTGAATGATAAATACAATCAGTATTCAACCTTGTAAAAGATTTATTACAAAAAATTATCCAACCCCAAAATTGAAAAAGGTGTATGACACATCAAATATATATAAAAACCGTGTAAAAAATTGAAGATTGGTTCCGCAGATTTAAAAAACCGTGTTATTTTATAAAAATAACATTGTGGTATAGAAAATTATGTAAAACTTCGTTATTACTATCCTGTTGTTGAATTTCTCATTCTTAGAAAATCTGCTATCCACTTGTGCGTTGTTTGTTTAAGAAGTTGTTTATACACTTCTCGATATCTATCCATACAAATCTATAGGTCCCGTTGGAGTATTAAAGTTCGTTCTAGGTCATAGGAAAATAAGTGAGAAAATGCTGTTCCATACTCATAGCAAATTGCAAGCACTTGTGCTGCTGTTGGTAAATTTGAACTTGTTGGTTAAGGAATAAATAATTCGTGTAAAAATATAGTATTTGTTAAAATATATTTGTATATATTAATATGATTATACACGAAAATATAAATATAATTTATATTTATTAATCTGGTCGGTGCTTACGCGGGCAGTGTTACTCCGCGCGATGTAGTGCAAAAGCGCTGTCTGTGTCGTGTATTGAACGGATGCGGGTCGGTAGCGGAGTGCGGGGGGGGAGGGGGTCTCGGTGCTAAGCGCCGTGTCGCGCTGCGACTCGGTGCAGTCATACTGACTCACTGCAATGCAGCGCGACATCTTTGAGACACTAGTCATTTATTTTATTATTATTAATATCATTTAGTATTTTTAACTCACGTTATTATATTCTTTAATATTCCAACACCCCCAAATATTTTATC
>JAGXCT010036313.1:0-48795 GCA_022495035.1 Philopotamus ludificatus | reverse complement strand
ATCATCGCAGGATATCACAAGATAACATAATTATTACACACACTACAGTACAGTTGAATAATTGAATGAAATGAATTTTGGACTTCTTATGAACTTTCGCAAGAAAACAAAAAATATTAACGAATTACATGTCAACTTATTTAAGAAATTGCGTGGTTTTTATTACATTCTTCGAGTTTGGATATTATTTTCTCTGAAGAAGAACAGTTATGTACTAAATATTGTGGTATGTATCAGTTGCAAATTTTCAACAATGTATGATATTCTGGCAGCTTCGACATTCAGAATAACATTCTGAAAAAGCCGTGAAATACACTTACTGTTAATAATGTTGTATGATAATTAAAATAATTTATTATTTGGCATGAGAATCTCATGATAAAAACAACAAAAGTAATATTTAATACAACTAATTTATTTGAAACGAACACCTGGACATTTTTCAATGAGTAATATTTGGCTTTTAATCTTTATCAATTCATTCATATTGATTGATTTAATCAAAACCGCGTAAAAAAGATCGCATAAATCTATAGACGGATATACAAACATATTAAATAGACGACGAAATTAATCAAACAGTCAGGTCTGATTGGATTGTGATTAGATATAAACTTGATTAATTTAAAAAGATATATTAATTATTATCAGTATGTTTATAATTTATAAAATTTCTGCGGATTCACCGCCAAATAAATATAATCAATTTAAAATATGTTTAACTAAGAAATATTCATAAAAAATCGGCTAATGCAATTTTTAATAATCGATCCAACGAATAAAGGATCTTTTATATTCGAACTCTAGCAAGTCACCATGACTTCCTGCGATAATTAACCGCGAGATCAAATTATGTTCCGTTGAACCCGATGCACAATAGGTACATGTACTACAGCTCAACAGTCGATGTCTTCGGATGGTCGTTATTCAACGCCCACCGGTCCAGGACACGTCTCAGAGCGAGCGGCCGAATGCAAATATTGCGGCAGCGGTGTTTGTCGAAAGTCATGCCGAGAGGTTGCCGGCAAGTTCAAGCAACAATGGTCGATGGCGCAACCCCACGGGTTTCCCCAGTGAAGATTTGAAGGAGTGGATGGCGACAGCGGTCTCCGGTGTATCAATCGCCATGGCAACCGTCGATGAAAACAATCACAATTCGGTCGTTTCCCATAGGCATTGCCAGCGCGTGTTAACGAGCCCGTTTTACAAAACCAGATTCTGCAGATAGTTCCGGCTGCCGGGCGCAATCTGTAATTTGTACACAGTGCGAAATAATCAAATGCTAATTTAATCAAACGGATCGGACTCAGTCGTAACGATTTTACGCGAAAATGCGTCGGAAGTACGCGGTTATCTAAACGCGAAATGTGCACAGTGAGTTGCATACAGATATGTACAATCTAGTGCAGGGATAAAGAACATTTTTATGCGGCAATTTCCTCATCAATTAAATTAGGCTGCATATAAAAGACATTAACCCTTCATCTGATATTGTCACACCGGCGTGACAACTATAAATTCACGTGGTGAATTTATACGTTGGACGACCGTGCTGAAAACCTTCTGTAAAAGTAATCAGATAGGAATGTGTTCATACAATCATGGGAACATCAAAAACTCATTAGTTTCGTAAGTAAATTTTAGCTATATTTTAGCATATGCAAATATATACGCGTACGGGACATAATTATGTAAATTTCATTAGCTGTTAAAGGTTTAATTATACATGCACTCAAACCACTTATGCACTCATGCCTAGCTACTAAACAAAACATTATAATAAAAAATACTGCAATTCTGTGTAAAAATATTTACATGAATTAAATGTAAATTTAAATAATCATTAATTTAGCTTGTTCATTTTTTTTTGTATAAAATTACAATTTTTAGGAGAATTTCCACATTCAAAACCGTGAAAATAAAGAATCAGCAGTATTTTACACATAGTAAACTGCATTTGAGTTTGAAGATAAATTTGATAAGATTACAATTATAATAAAAATAATATAGGATAAATCATAGTGAATTTTATAAAGATTACATTTAAAGATAACAGACAGAAAGATGTGCAATGAAATTATTACATTTTCAATTACATAAATCTTATATAATTTAATAAAGTGTAATGAAATATTTGTTAAATTATATAATTAATATTTTAATCACAATCCATTTTTGCCATTTTTTTACGAACACGTACTCGTTTTACGCGGTTTTCAATTTATACGAATATTTATTTGAATAAAGACTTGCATCTTTGCTTTTCAGCACAACTCAACACTCGGCTCTTTTGATTTGGTTTTACATGAGTTTTTCAAAACTTTCCAAAATTCCAAAAGACAACTAAAATAAGACAAACAGTTTATTTCGATACAATCAACGAATATAACGAATCTACAACAATGATACATTAATATTTAATATAATTTAATATAATGATTATATTAATTTTATATAATTAAATTAATATAATCATTGTATTAAAAAGTCCTATAACATAAACTATGCTTTTAAAAAATCATTGCTCAATTCCACAAATTAAAATTTGAAAAATAGTGTACTAGACGCTGTTCGCGTTTTTCAGCTATTGATCTCAATTTAAATTTATATTCGTCGATGAATATTAGAGTTGTGATAAGAAACCTAAATGTTCCAATATTGGAACACTGGGCAAAAATGGGTTAAAGCGTCAGCTTTTAAAAATCTTAAAAAAAATAGAAAGCGTTATAATATTGGATTGATTGAAAGAGGTCAATATTTGCAGTCGATAAATCATATACGATTTTGGATGCTTCTTCGTTAGGGTTATGGAAGAGAAAGTACTTGTAGATTCGTAGCAATAAGTAATTGAAAGTGAAGATTTGAAACTTGTATTTTTTTGTATCAATATGAAAAAGGTAGTTTGGAAGAGATTCGTCAATCTTTTCAGGAAGAGAGAGCAACTGCAGAAAAAATCCTAGTAAAATAAATAACTACGGTGCATATGAGAAGTCAAGAGCAGTTGGATTTGTTCAGGATTGTATCAACAACAGCAACAATTGAAAGGCATGGAATGGAGCAATACGATGTTGACTTCAGGTAATGTGATAAGAGATAAAGAACACTTGATAAATATTCTTCATTTTAAACAAATAAATAATAATGAGACCATATGTTGGATTGAAGACACTGCTTATTTATCCCATCTAAAGTTCACAATCGCGATCCTTTATGGTCCAGTATACTCATAGAATACCCAGTATGCACAACGAACTACCATTACTAATGCACTTTACGGTACACGCTGTGAAGATGTGCCTAGAATCACGTAATCGTGAGCATATATTCCATGCTATGATGTGCATTGTGGGTATGTCATAAAAGAAATATATTTACATGGCCTTGTCCTGAGTCATGGACTTGCCATGGAATATATGTATACGCATCCAGAACGAGATATTACACGATGATTATGCTTTTGCAGGATGCATAATATGATTATCTTGTCTTTTATTGAGAACAATATAAAATCATTGTGTGAATAAATCATCCGAGATAAATTCGAAGCGATTACCAGAACCATTATATCGTGTCGGACGTGATTTGGAGAACATCAAAAATTTATCATTTGATCTTGATCCACATATTACAACATCCAAACAGTCTATTAGATTACTCAAAAACGTATAAAATTAAATGGTAGTGAAACATCTGTTATTTAATGGATTTCGTATGCTATTAAGAATGCAATTGTTTATTTCTTCAATGAATAATTAGTATGTTTTTTCTTATTTTAAAACAATGGAGAGGCCATGTACATGTGTCCGAGAAAGAGGCGAACAGTTTCGAAATGAAGATTGCATTATCCTGACCTTGAATTATACACCATATGTAATGGCCTGGGGCGGTGTAATAATGGAAAATATATTGAAGACACTGGATAAACTTCGTAAATATGTGTACATAATTTTCAAACAATTCTGTAAAAATATAAACATGTGGTGCTAAAACTTTTTTAATATAAATTTTACATATCACAAACTTTTAATATATAAATATTTTTGTATTTGTCTAAAAAAGTCTAATGTTGTACACAATTACGAAAAAAATTAACAATACTCGCTTCTGTAGTCAAGGGCGCGATGTTTTTTCTCGCTCGCATCCGGTACGATGTGTCAAGTGCGAGAGACGCGTATACTAGTGACACGTGCTGCAAGAATTTGGTAGTCGGTCTACCGGTAGCATGTCCTGAGTCTGCGGGGGAACATCGCCAGGTGTGCGTGTCATTTACGGGTCACGAATGACTATTTTTATTCTTAGAATCCATTTTAAAATGTATTTAAAAATCAAGATATTAATGAATATATCATTAAATCTCGAATAAAATTTCTTGGGGTCTATTTTCCATTAAAAATGGCCCCAATTCGAATGACGTGGTTTGTTTTTGAGCCACCGTGACAGATCGGTTAATATGAATAATTAATATAGCAAAATATTGCCGGAAATATCTGTTCACTTATTGGCGAATATTCATTTTTCGTTAGCCCTACGTTAAAGAGTTAGCAAGACAGATTTTTCGTTAGCCCTACGTTAGCAAGACAGATTTTTTTACTAATCCTAGAAACAATCTCGAACCAAAATATAAGCGCACTATGTGTATTTATTAAGATGCCTAAAAAGTATTTATTTAAAAATAAAATAGAAGTAGCTTTTTTATATTTTTGGCACTTCAAATTTGAACAACAAAAAAGCATCTTATTTAAATGTGCGATTAAAATATTTGCAATGTATGATAATGAAAAAATAGTAAATATTATAATTATTTACATAAAAGTGTTATAAACTCATCAATTTGTGAAATTGGCGTTTATTTTCAAGATGTGACTAAAATACAGCAGTTAACAATGCAAAGATTTGTTATGCTAACGTTTTATAATATATTTCAGTTTCTCAGTATGATTCCAGCGCTGAGTCATTGCCATCGAAGCGTTAAAATCTCCCGTGGATCACGATGCGATAATCACTACAGAAGCTAAATATACACATTGCAAAAAATCTTATTGAAGCACGTGTTAATCACTTTTTTGCGATAGCTATCATGATTGGAGCCCGGTAATAATCGCGTCGGGCACACCGTGAAAATCACGAATGGGTTTCGGTCAAAGTGCGGACAACGGGCCCCGGGTCTTACAGAAGCACAAGACCAATCCCGGATGCTTTTGACGTCATAAGAATCGCGGCGACTATTATATTTTTTTTTCAAATTTGATACTAAATTGATACCGCCAATTTGGAGCTATTATTTTAATACCGGCTCGGTGGGATGCGATGTAATAATTCGATTACGCAAAAAAAGCGCAATTTTAAAATTCTTACGGTTGATACCTAGTTACGTGGCCGGAGCTAGGGCCCTTGGGAATTTTCCCATTCGGAAAATTCACCAATTTTTTTCAACATCACACGGCTATAAATAAATTCGCAAAAAAAACATACAAGGAAGTGTATCGATCAAAAAAAATAATTGCTCTAAAATAGGCCACCTATACAATACCGCAACATTCCTCGTCAAGCTCAAGTGGTTATTAACGAAACTATATCAATATGTATGCATACAGTAGCTGATAACCTTTTCTATATAATGTAGATTATAAGAAAAATTAATAAAATTAAATTAACTAATTATTTGACATGCATCCATTGACCACGATTTCGATTTCAATGGCGAAATATAAGACCGCATTATCAGAAGTGCACAAATCCGGTTTTGTTCGTATAACACCCCCAAGTGTATAGCAAAATCCGGTACTGGATCCTACATGTACATACTCTATATAAAAATATATTGTAGTTTCTAGATTCTCTCGATTAGTATTTGGAAAGACTGAATATCGGAAGCTATATATAAAAATTAAAAAATAAATATTCAAAGATTTGATTACATTCATAAATATCAACACAGAAAGTGGATGAAATTCTAGCCATGAAAAACCATTCTCGTGTAAATCGTATCTTCTATAAAAATATTTAGCAAATAACTTGCAATACCGGAGAATATTATAAAAGTTTTACAATGAATAAGATTTTTATTCAAAATTTTCCAATATAAATCCTTCAATTTCGAACCTATACTAAAATACTATCACGATTACTCACAAAAATATCACAATTATTGACTCCCAGAATCTATTCTCAGTCTATTTTTCCCTGGAAAAATATTGCGAGAAATAAAAATCATGAAAAAAATAATGCCGAATTTAGGAATCCCTGACTTACACATGAATCCCCGGAAATAAGGGTTTAATAAGATTAATATCCCTTTTAACTGATTGATAAAAGTTCGCGAGTTCTTTTCCACACGTTTCTCAAAACGGCAAACTTCTCCGAGCTACTTTTGTTTAATTAACAGGAAGGTTTAAACTTGAATGCATTGAACTAAGATATCAAAATTCTTTCTCAGCCAATTGTCCCCAGGAAAAGTTAGGGAAAAATCCAAATCAAACTCCTATAATTTTTATTCCCAGACTACTACACACGTCTAGTTCATCAACCTTATCACTTTTACCAAAATCAAATTAAATATGTAAAAATAAAATATAATATCCAATGTAATCTCCGAGCTAAAGGAAAAATCCCTAGTTTTACAGCCTTGGATACATCAACCAAAAAGAATTATAGTTTTCTGCATTTCTTTCATATTCTTATCAACCCCTTCTACTGAAAGCACGAGTGACACTCGTGGTCGTATTTTGTGGGCGTATCCATCCGGCAACCACGAGCTATACTCGTTTTTAATTTCGATAAGCAATATTTTTATCATTATTTTTTATATCTTAAGTTATTCATGTTTTCCATCAACTAATTTCCCGCTTCCTTTCGTTGATTAAGATACTATCTTCCAAATAAAAAAAAATCATTGAAATATACTAAACGGATATTGAGAAATAATTATTTTACTGAAATACTATTTTATTCAAAAAATTAAATAGTCTCATAATTTTTTTTATTGAAAAATTTAATTGCAGGGGTTAAGCATAAATTGATTTTAAATGGGATTTCGTTTAAATATTTCGTGTTATGCCATTAGAAAATTAGCCCCAATTAAGTCCAAGATTTTCTTGAAGAATCAGAAACAAAGAATCAATTTTCAGTTAGGTTATTTTTGTCAAATTGATTTATTTATGGTTTTATTTTAATTCTAAAATGTCTAATTTAATTTAAATACGACTAATTAATTATTAAACGATAAATTGAAATGAAGGTTTAATTCTTTTACCATTTTAGACTTAAACTTAACCGTATTAATTTAGAGATTTATATGAATTGTAACATTCTTTATGAACATTTGGTTAAATTTCAACAGACACTCGTGCGAAAATACGCACAATACATTTAAGAAACTAAAAAAATTACGTCGCGTGTGAATTTTAAAAGGAGTTTATAAAATACACCATAATTAATTTGCACAAATACTCATTGGATAATCCATTAAATACGTTGATCGCGAAAAAAAATGATTCTCCGCGTCACAAGAATCACTTCACCGTCTGTAATTTGAGTACGACACGCAATGCAAATAAATGAAATCCCATGTATCATAATTCCATGTCATAAATTTTCAATATTAGCAAAAAAAAATGTGTTGGCGGAAACTCTAACAAACACGATTCGGCGATGTTGAGGAATTTGAAGAAGCATCTTTTGCAGAAGGACGAAAGATATTGAAGAGGCTGCCGCTGTGCACAATGGCCGCGGGGCCAGATAGCCATGAAACAACGTAACATCGATAATATTGGCATTTGATGACGCAAAACATTACCTTGCGATCCTCGACGTGCGTTTAAATTGTGTCTCGGGTGCGGAAGTCGGCATCGGACAATTACCACTGGCTCCGCTTCGTCACAGCAGAAAAGCTCGCCGACCAACACCCGGTTCCGTACATCTGGCGGAGAATGTAATTTTTGATAGATTAACTGAGGCGGTTTGCTATCGGCTTCGTAATGCGGATAGAGTATTTAACCTTTACCGAAGTGTAAATTGCCAATTTTCAATTAGAGATCCTGGTCCGCGGTACCGCGGCGAAAATCATCTGACCTATTGAGAAAGCTGGAGAAGAATCGTTGTTACGATTGTACGCAATTCAAGGAGCAATGTTCCGGCGACCTTCCACGACGGCGGCAGATGTTGGTTGTTCGCAAATTTATTTCATTAGCAAACAATACGTCCTAGAATCGCGGTGACATTTCGCTGCGGTCGTGAGAGGTTAAGCGGCCATCTTCGCCTCCGGTCTGCGCGTCTGACCCGTTTCGCCGCGGTCCGCAACGTCACAAGAGCCGCGATGGCCAACCCCGATAACAGTTGCCGTGTCCGAAAATTTCATTTTTCTAGACATATTGCAGCCGATTTTTCGTGTGACAGCTGGCCTTTGCAAATGTGACGGCTCCGGCCCTGTGTGACTTTGAACGAGTAACTGGGTCGTCTCAAATTGCGTTGCCAAATGACATCTGCTGCGCGCTGCCGGGTGATTAATCGGTTTCATTTTTATCGAGATTAACCTCTCGCGATTTAAAGATCACCGTTTTTACGATAGGTCAAGTTTTTCGGTAATAATTCGACGATTATTGTTTTTTGTAAAGATTAGGGCGCCGCCGTTTGCCGGTTGTCGCGCTTTTTTGTTGCCTTCTAGGAAACGTTCGGTTTCATGTACAGTGGTTTAATGACTGTGATCGAGTGCTTTGATTAACCGTTTCGACCCCTGTTGTCGGTGTTCGTCAAGGTTCTTAGAAGTGTTTTTGTTTGCAGTAACAAATTTGACTTAATATCTATATTTGATTTACAGAAAAAGCTCCATTCATTATTAATAAATATAAAAAAATTAAACCTAAATCATAAAAAAAATATGTAAATCGGAAAATTACAGATTTTTTAGAGATACTCTTAGAACAAGAGCTTTAAAATCAAATAATAATAATGAGAGAAGGAATTACTAACGACGCTCGATTATGTATTCTTAGTAATTTAAGATATTTGATATATCACATTAGTTTTTTTTTTCAAAGAACTATTGATGGATATATTAGTCTCTAGAGTAAATTTTCCATACATTACTTTAATGACTTCGCGCACACATTATAACTCTGGAACTTCATTCATAATTTATACGATCGAAATGTTTAGGTTTATTTTAAAGTTCTGAGATTTTAAAACAAAGCATCTCAATGAAATTCTGAGCAATTAAATGATCATTAAAAAATATTGATAAATGTAATACAATCGAGGAAATTTTAAGTAATAATGAATACCGTATTTGAATATAACTCCAAGTAAATATTGTAATAAATAAATAAATAAAATAAAAAAGTAGTTTAATATCGCATTACCTAATTGGTGAGCGACTACGAGATCTTTTCTCTTCGTTTGACAGGACTACAAGTTTCCCGAAGCCGGTAAAATATTTGGGGGTGCTGCGGATGATTAAAAAATAAAAAAAGTATATTTCAAAAGTGACTGTATAAACGGCGCAGGACTGCTCCGAGTCGCAGCACAACACAGCGCTTAACGAGACGTCCCCCCCCACCCCGCTGCCGCCCCGCATCCGTCCAATAGCCCACGCTGGCAGCGCTGTTAATCAAACAGGGCTCTTGCAGTACATCAGTAGTCGGTACCGACCAGATTAATAAATATATACGTTATATTTATATTGTCGTATACATAATACGTAATCAATAGATACATTTGATACCTAAAATATAGAAATATACGGTTCAAATATAATCGGAAAATCCAGAAAAGTCAGATCCAAATTAAAGTCAGATCTTTTTATATTAAATTTTTCCAATATTATAGAGGCAAAATTTTGTAAAAAAACCGGGTCATATCTTTAGGAAATCGTGATGTAATTTTGTTAATTTTTTTGGACCATAGGAAAAACTCTTTTAATTTTGATTTAAATGGTATTTTATTAGGATCTACTTTAAAATAAAAATGCTCGAAAAGAAGTAAGTTTCGGCACTTTTCTTTTTAAAAAGACAGTACTGGCTATAATAATAAATATAAATAATAATATTCGAGAATATATAGAGTTAATAATTTTGTACTAAGCTATTTAAATCTGCAAACGAACTATTCCCCTATTATTTAAGGCGTAAAGATACACATGTATTTTATGATAATATTAAAGCTCTCGGTGTGCAGTGAGGAGCATCAAGGCACTAAAGCACAAAGCTTGAGAATAAATTAATGTGTCCATGCGCATGAAAAATAAAATATGCCAAGGCATAATGATACGCTATAAATTCTACACTTCAAGAAGAGAGAATAATTTGAAATGACTCATGATGATCGGGCACATGAAGTGAATAAGAATAAGATGCTAGATATGCAAGTTCGATAATTACAAACAAATTGTTTCCACATTCAAAGCGGTGAAAAAATATATCTAAAGATAAATCATTAAATATTTAATATACCATTTAAAATTAATGATCAATTCAAAGCAGGATTCAAAGTTTAATAATAATAAAAAAAAACTGAATGGGTCAAAACCGCAAAGATTTTTCCGCAAAATTGTCGATCCCAAAACAAACATGAGAAGCGCATTCCGATAATGGCAAACTTCCTCCTATCCGCCATCATGAATATTCAAGCGTTGCAAGAATGCAACAATGACACAGATTACAAAGATTATAAATGAGCCAAGGACATTATCAACAACAGAGAGTATGCGCGATGCATTTTTATCGAATTAACATGAAACACATGCATTTGACCATGCATCCCATAATAAATCATGACTTTTACGCGATACACACCGTGCAGGTTTTCCCATAGCCCACGAGCGAAGCGGATCTAATTTTCGCGATCTCGATAGTATTGCCATTTGACAACACATTAAATCCCATATCCGTTTTCGTAACTCGAACATTACGCTGGTAACACTACAACTCCTACGCCGCAACCGGCACGTATACTATCCAACTACTCTCACTGACACCGCGGCGGTATGATCTAGTTTTTGCACTGGAACAAGAGGCACAGTGCCGCATTTCAAGGATTATGGCATAGAATAATGCGCAGAGAGAAAGGATTATCAAAATGATTAAAATATTTCAGCGCGATCTAAAGCTTGACGCAGAGGTTGAATAAAAAATCTTCGATGCAATTTATCCTCGTGTCAAAACTAAATCAAACGTCTCAACATTGAGCAAACGTAAATTTAAAAAAAAACATGAAGAAGAAGAGGTCGTTTCATTGAAAAAGCTTAATATTTGCGAGGCACGATTCTATATACTGTTATACAAAATTGAAATCATCATCGCGCAGATAAACGCCGATCGATCGCGATGATAAATCAGGGGTAGAGAACCTATGGTGTTAGTACAAGGTCATTTAACCCATTCGGACGGAATAACGAGCCTGACTCGTGGTGTGTAACCAGGTCCAAAAGTAAAAACCAACGAGTATATTTTATTTATTAGTTTGGCATTTCCTTTGACATGTTTTCTATATAAAAAAAAATACCCAAAAAAATAAATGCTGCTTCAAAATCAGAAATTTTTGAAAAAAATAATGTCTGAATGGGTTAAGGCAGTGATTCCCAAAGTGTGAGCCGCGGCTCCTCTGGGAGCCGCGATGTCGTCATAAGGGCGCCACGAACTATTAAATTAAACAAATTTGTTGGATTTCCCAATTCTCGAAATTTTTGCGCCTTTTTTTGTGCTCGCTTAAATTTTGAAAAAATTGATGTACTACGGGAGCCGTGGAAAAATCTGATGTTTTAATGCAGTGCTTCCCAAATTATGGGCCGCGGCCCTCTGGGGGGTCGCAGGATTCCTCGCGGGGGCCGCGAAAAAAATCAGTACAAAGTACAAATATTCATTTATAAATATTTTTCACACATAAAAGGAATTATATATTTAAGTCTGTTAAATAATAACACATGAAAAATAAGTGTTATTATTTAACAGACATAAGAAAAAAAAATAAGAATATAAAAGAAAAAAATAATGACAAATAAGAATAGATTATTTAGTATTTTGTGCACAGAGATGTATTCAGTGCACGGAGTTTTACTGTATCATAGTGAAGTACGATCGCTATCTCGCGGAAAGGTTTTAAAACGATTTTATTGCTGAATATTAATATAATGAGTAATACACCTATCCCTCGATTTACACGGTACTTTTTTTACACGTTTTCGCTTTTATACGGTTTTTTTTAAAAAAAAAGTTAAAAATAAATATAAAAAATAATCAATAATAATAATTTTATTTGTTCGTGCGCCCATTGTAGGTATGCATTCCACTGTAGGTGGGCATTCCACTGTAGGTGTGCATTCCACTGTAGGTGTGCATTCCATTGTAGGTGCATTCCACTGTAGGTGCGCATTCCACTGTAGGTGGCATTCCACTGTAGGTGTGCATTCCACTATAGGTGTGCATTCCACTGTATGTGTGCATACACACGGTGCACGGTGAATTAGTACGAATATTAGAGAGCGCTCCCGGTCACAATAAGTATGTGAATTATATATCAATTTTTTTCCTCGACATAATTTAAAATTTTTAGACATACCGTGGCGAAACTTTAAGTACAACTTTTCTCTTTTTGCGTGAATTAACATTAACATGGTTCGGAAAATTTTATTAAAATACTTTTAAACACGGTTTTCAATACAGTCGACACTACTATAGAGCAACGTGTGCGACAGTCCCTTCTATAGTGCTTCCAACTAACAGGCCGTTTTCTACAAAACGCGAAATTTTCGAATTGTCTACTCCATGAGCTAGACGTAATGGCCCAAAATATTTTTAAGCAAACAACTTAAACCAAATTTTAATTTATTTAATTAAAAAAAATATATATATTTTATTGAATCGAATATCAGATCAAACTCTATAGATGCTTCTTTTCCTAATGACTATCACTTTTAATAAATTTATAAAAAAGATGAAAGTAACTAAGGCTAGTGGAAAGGGTTAATCCACTTTCTCTTATTTCTGAGAAACGTGACCATGTGCATGATTTCCATTGTGGAGGATCAAGGACATGGTTTTTATGGAAATTTATAGGGCAGTGGTTTTCAGATTATTTTTTTATACTGAAGAGCGCTGCTGTCCCTTTTCCAGCTTTTATTTTTGACGATCCATTCTTTGTGAAATGAAGGTCGTCAGCCCCCACCCCAATTATTCGGAATGGTCACCCATCTGAGTACAATCCGTGCTCGGTAGCGGTTAACTTAAAAATAATTCGATTGTAATTATCTTCAAGCTATGACGAGTGTTAAATTTACAAAATACAATAAAAGAACCTAACCACAAATTTTGTATGGAAGCCTAGTCTTCTATAAACTGGATTTCTATAGCCCGTCCGTTATTTCAGTGCTACAGGTTTTTTACGTCAAATACCCTTATGCAAATAAAATATACCCTTTTGCAAATCAAATACATCCTTCTGTAAATCAAATACACCTTTTTGTAAATCAAATTGACCCTTTTTCACTTGAAATGGGTAAAAATAACCTGTATAGAAGGGTCAACTGTATAAACAACAAAAAATAATCCTGAAAAAAATCAGAATTTTATACAAAATATCTATAAAAACGATCAATGAACAATAATCGGACCGCGACACTTAATACATATATTTATTAATTATTAAATTTAATTATTATTAAATTTCTATAACACAGTAGCGGTTGAAATGTGGCAGTTAAACGAATGCGGCCTTCCAGCGCGAAAAGGTTGCTCGCCCCTGGCACAGATCGTATCGATCTATGCACCGGCGGCGTTATTTCATGTTGCGGTTATTATAATTTGATCCAAATGATTTATTTATCAATGGATGGTTTGTACGCGGAGCTTCAAAACCACAACGATCTATATCTAATATCTACATTGTAATAAAAATGATGACGTCATAAATTAGTTAGCGGTTAAATAATTAGATGGGGAGATTTGCATGAATCTATTTTATAATTATCAGATAACTATGATTATGCGGCTGTAAATATGTGACTGGGCAGCAATTGATTGGTTTTTCTTGAACCGAAAATAAAAATTAATCTAACAATCGAATCAATTATATTTAACCTTTTACTGATGTTATCGGCTTTTAAAAAAATAATGTCTTAAAGCCACTTTCTTTAATTTCTCGTTTAGATATAAAAATATATAAATCATGTTTAATATTTTTTTTTATATATATAAAATGATTATATCAGTCGGGTCTATTCATCGATCGTTTGATGATGAGCGATGAAAGCAGATCGATGGACTTTGGCGAAATTTTAATAATGCCAAAATTCATCATCGTTCGCCCTGCCAATCAAAGCTTTTGTGCATCGCTATTTAAAAATAGAACTTCTCGATAAAACGTTATATTCTATAGTATCATACTTCCTTAGAAGCGGATTTTTTTTATCTGGCGATAGAGTTTTTATGCACAACTATTTTTTCCGAGAAATCTTCTTGCGGTTACATCAGCAAAAATAATCAAACGCCGAATCATTTTGACCTCGTTGACTTCCCAGTCGATTCGGGTGAATATAAACCATACCATCGATCTGCTCGAAGAATCTTCTCGAGTGCAACAAGCCGGCAGAGGTAACAAGCCTGGTCAGTCGGCATCAGCAGTCAAGGTTAGCCGAGGCAAGGACATGCGCACAGAAGAAACGGGTCAATCTATTCAACAGTGTCGCAACGACTGCATAGCTGATGAAGAAGGGATTGATGAATAATTGATGCAAAACGACGACGAGACGTGAGGTCGTATCCTTTCGTCCTAGCTAAATAATCGATATGACCCGAGATGAAAAATCGACTCGCAGCAATCGACGACATGACTGATGAAGCAGTTAAAGTTACAAACGATAATTATCGAGAAGATTAACACCATCGGAACAAAGAGCAAAACAGAAATCTAAATGTAGCGCTCTGAACGCTATTTATTGTTATATTTGGAAAATCCCATACGTCTTGTTTCTAATAATGCAAAACAAGGTGAAACTCGTTTCAAAATTTTTCTTGCCCGCATCCGAGATGACATCTCTCGTTTATAAATATTTAAATATAAAAATGGTGTATCGTCGGAGTGCTTCGGTATTTCCAATTCATAGAAATTTTGTTTGCAAAATATGCACAGAAATAATGGCAGCCGTATTGTTTATGAATCTGTGTGTAACGTGCGTAAAACAATGAAAAGCAATTTATTATTGTCTGCGGTTGGACTGTGACATTCGGCTATTCAGAATTTGCAATACCGTAATTGGCATATCGAGAGATCTGATTGCGATAAAACACAAATTAAGAATACTATAACATTTTCGATTAGTGTTAAAACATGGAATAGTCAACGAAATGAGAATTAAATCAAAAGATATCAACGCGCGGATACGCGCAAAACCCAAAAAAAAAATTAAACGATTAATTCTTCAATTACTGCGGATTAAAATATAATACAATTTCCGTATGATTTTATTTTAAATCGCCATTATATAAAACAATACGATTCGTCTTCCGTATAATCAGATCTCTAGGTTCACACAGTTTAAAAAAAATCTCACACATGCCACGTGGACCATTATCCTGGATTATATAAGTATTTTGCATTTGAACATTTGTAATAATTACGATCTTATGTAAATATCGATGTCGCAACGTGCAACATATTCATTCGCTCCCATTGTATTCAACATTGCCGGTATCCATTGTAGTCAGATCATTAAAATCCCGCTCCCGATAGAAAGACCGTTCTATTGTGTCAGAGAATTATATATTATTCAGCATTGTTTCAGTGGAATATACAAGAAAAAAATATGAAACGGTGGAAAAGCTCAAAAAATTCGTCGAATCACAAACTGTGTGTAATGAAAGAATCACTTCCTCATATTTCCAAAATCCGGGATGGTTAATTATCGCGTATTTATCAGATGATTGACCTTAACCCCCCCAGACATTGTGTGTGTAATTTGGCAATTACAGATCGAGCCAAATATGATTCATTAAATATTTGGCAAAGGTCGATTTGATTCATGTTCACGCAATTGAGTCATCATTCCTCATTAAGATCGCTAATGAACTGTGGATCATAAACTCAGATATACGCACACTGAATCAATAAATAATCAATGAAAATATTAGAAATTATATATATTTATAACTTTAATTATTCTAGAAAATATTTCATGACCATTTTAGATAAAACCGAGTGTTGTGAATCATGCAAATTTTTTGTAATAACATTAAATCAGTGGAATTCCACATGATTTATGAGCATTTTTTTAAGTACGGGTATTTACCAAAACTATTATTTATATCTTCGAATTGTTAACATGTTTTTAATTTAGTGTTGGACTTGAACCCGTAGATATGGCTCAGAAAATTGCAAAAATCAATTTATCAGAAAATTATGAAATCGCCCACATATTAACTGATCCGCGGAGTCCGAAGGGGGTCTATTTATAATGGTTAATAGACCTCAAGCATTTTAAGTCAAGATATTGATGAAATCTTCATCAATGTCTTGACTTTTTTTTAAAAAAACGCACACCCTAGACTGAGGACATGTCGTGGGTAGACCGAACGCCAAATTCTTGCGACACGTGTCACTAGTATACGCGTCGCTCGCACTTGGCACATCGTACCGGATGCGAGCGAGAAAAAACATCGCGTCCTTGGCTACGGAAGCGAATATTGTTGTTTTTAATTATTTTTTGTAATTGCGGACAACTTTAGACGTATTTCGACAATTGCAAAAAAGTTTGTGATATGTAAGATTTATATTAAAAGAGTTATTCAAGAAAAATCAAAAACTATTAGACCTTATCGGCACGGGTAGGTTAATTAATAGATACAGGGGTTTCATATATTTTTGCCTAAAAAACAGTAATGTCATATTCGGCAGACATGACTCCATTTGAATTCTTCATTCAGAAATAGCACCATTCCTTTTTATTAAGCCTTACATGCCATAAAAATAATAAATAACGTAATAAACGACTTTATTATAATATTGCCTAATTTCATCAATTTTACTACAATCAGAAAGGTCGGTTTAAAAACAAAAACTAGGATCTTCTCATTGTCCACTTTTTCTCATCGATGTTAAAATGTTTACTGAATTATCCCAGGATTCTTATATTCGTTACATCGTTACAGTAGTCTGATCTATTATTAAGTAAGATTGGCAATGCTTTTGTATATTAACAAAGGTCATTACTAAGTCAAAAATATTACAAAAAAATGCAGACCTCCGTGTCATTCGTAAATAGAAACACAAACTATATTAAATATCTTATTAAATAATAATCTGTATCTTTTTCATATAAATGTCATTCTCGGGTTAAAAAAAATATAGTAGAGGTATTTTCCACATAAAAAATTGGAGAAATCATGAAAAACATTGAACAAAAAATATCCATTAAATAAATATTTGGAGAATATTGATTAGATAATTTATTAATATTATAATAATTACTCGAATACTCGTACCATGGCAAAAATTCCTCACAAAAAATTCCGTGACCAAGTGCCATCAAATAGATCAAACAATCAAAGACCCGCGAGCGTTGACGGCGTCGAAAAAATCTGCAGAAACAGCCGTTGTACGAGAAATGTATTTATTACCAGAAGATCGACGCTGGTGCTTCAGTACAACTCTAGTCGCCTTGCCGCGTGGACCGTGCGCGTTGTCGACAACGCTTCGGTCTCGGAGAGGGTGAGAGAGAACTGTTGCTGGATACAAAACCGACCGGGTTCATAACAGGAAAAGGCATTTAAATTCTGAGCTTTCCCTAATAACTTCACAATACCGCAAATGGATAAACGCACAATGCCGCGATCGCGATAAAAAAAAATAAAGAAAACATAACAAGAAAAACATAGTGATTGTGACATTTCCGATAATACGAAGCGGGCAAGAGTTCGATTATCGCACTAGTTTTAAGCAACCATCCAAATATTAGCCGTAATGAGAGAGATGGACAAGAAGACGCAGAGGATACCGCCAACAGATGATAAGCTATCATCAAACATAGACGTGAGTAAATCCATTCATATCTAACGCATATGACATAATGCATATGTAAATATAATCTCTACAATACGTAAAATTTTATATATACATTGCAAAAGTCGAACACAATCTATCTGAACCGATATCGAGGTTAGTGGCCTCAAGCGAGAAGTACTTTCGCAATGAGTGTGAATTGATATTATATGATATACGAAAAAAGGGCGGGGTAATATAATAAAAATTGCATAATACAATTTTAATTAGCAGCATCATTTAAAAAGATAACGTTTCCTGCGATGATTAAAATAAGTGCATTAATGAGTTGCATTTTTAAACAATTTAATATATAAATATCTTCAAATTATGCAACGTATGACGTAAAAATTATTTAAAATATTCTCACTTAAATTAGAGATTATTAAACTGAATAGCAATGTTGAATATTAGCATACACAACACGCGTTATTTTAGCAATCCGTTTGCAAATTAGTAACATGTGATGGCAATCGTTTTAAAATCTGAAAGATACTCGGAATCATAATAAGTATGTCATGCGAATATAATATGCTTCTAATTATGTTTTGCTCTCGTATACATTAGGCATTAGCTTAATGATTTATTAAACAATCATTCAATTAGGAGGCAATAAAGATTAAGTACACATACGCATTTAAAAAAAATCATATTAAAAAAATATATACCTGTTATGGCGAGTATAACCAGTTTAATAGATCATTGCACTATTGGACGTTATCAAGGACGCCGGCCCTTTGTCTCAATATAAAATCTCTAAAGAAAATAGAAGAAAACGCCGGCAATGCAATTTCCATTGCAAAACCCGATACGTAACGTCTTCAAAGTCGATAAATGATATAATACGACGGTTTTTTCTGACGTTGTGGGCCCCTATTGTTTTTTCTAATCCATTACGAGAGTTTTCCGTATTCCGACGTAATGTGACATCACACACAATGCAGATAAAAAAGAGAAATGAAGAGTGAAGGCTGCGATGGATATTGCCAGTCGTTAAAACCTTACAATGAACCGCACATATTTTGTTAAGCTCAGAATGCATATTATATAATTGGCGTGGCCTTAGATGCGATTGCGAAATAATTGTGTTTATTAATATGCCGTAAATAATCTAGTTATTAAATAATTTAACGTGGGAACAGATCTTAACGATTGACAAATTAAACGCTAATATTATAAACAATTATCGTTGTAAATGAGAAGCTTTTATTTCCTAGACGAATTAATAGAACGCCGTAAACAATTATCATTTATGTGATTCAAATGCTTGTATAATGATCTGACTGGAATGTGTGATTGCAATATTAATATTGATATGCAAAGTTCAATCATTTATAATGGAGATGTAAACTGCATTAAAAATCACGATTCCGACTAAAACTGGATGCACTTCATTGGAATAAAATATTGTTCAGACTATTCTTCAATTTGAGCAGATTTTTTTGGACAATAGTTCAAATCTCAACCAGTTTGAAACTCTAATTTTGTTAGCTTTTTAAAGGCTATTTAATTACATGTTTCGTGATAAGACCACAAATTGTCTATAAGATAAAACCACGAGTTTCATGAAATAAGACCGCATTTTTTCTTCTTTGTAGTGTTTCACCTACACTTGTGTTTAATCGTAGTCACATTGTAATATATAATTTAAATTATTAAAATTAACGTAAAAAATATCCTTATTATAAATATTTTACGGTTTTTTACTAGATCTGGCCACTTTTGACATAATTCGCACTTGAACGATTTAATTGATCACAATAAAACTATGCCGTGACCGTTTGGCCATATTTAAGAAAATCAAAATAAATTAATCCTTTTGCATCCCACTACACAGTTAACAAAAATATTTTTTTTTTATGTAGTCCACCTTCGGGGATGGAAATGATTTTTGTCCAGAGGTTAACCACTGTTTTTTTCTTCGTAACGTTCGAATAGAGATCTCCATTTGTCATCTCCAGTAATTAAATCTTGAAGAAACGAGCGGTATTTTTTTTTTCTTGCAATAATCTGCATATGTTGAGACGTTCCTTCATGTTGCGGTCGGACAAATCGTGCAGGACCTTTGTCTTTAAATTTTTCCTATATTCTTAAAACATATGTTAACACTTTATGAGCCGTTCACGCCTTTTGGCGTGATTTTGTAGCCAGGCGTTATGAGCCGTTCACGCCTTTTGGCGTGAGAGCCATACCCCCCTCATTTGCCATACCGATGCACAATGTAATTCTACTATTTGACCACAGATGTTAGTTTGGACTATCATCACATGAAACCATGCGGCCCTCAGGCTAGGTTTGATGTAAAACCTTGCGGCTCATAAAGTGTTAATAATGGACCAGGATATGCCGATCTTGTTAAATAATTCGCCGATAGTCGTCGTTGACTTTGCTTCAATTTTAGTTTTCAAAGCCACTTCTTTCACTTGACTACACCGTCCTATTCCAGGTTCATTTTTCAAGTCAATGTTTCCAAAATTATTTCAAGACATTTCCTGACATCCAATATGTCAACAAAAATACCACAAAAAAATTTCGTGTCTTCGCTGGCAACTTTTTATGTGAAATTACATAGCATGCAACTCAGAAAATGTTATTCTGACGGAAACAATTCTCCGTTATCTCAAACATATTTGAAACAGGATAACGAACCGAAGATGATTGTTTTTAAATTGCGACATTAATTCTGGGTACCCCTAATATTTTGAATTAAATCAAGGAATCTTTAGACATGTTATCTGGGAAACACTGGTTTTAGAGATCAGCTCACACCTGCCCCTGCTGATACATCACGGATGAGAAATACACCTGTCGACGGCCCTGAATCGTGTGCGCACACGCATATTTTTGCAATCAGGTCGCTGAACAGGCATCGAGAAATACCCGAGATTCGAGATAGCGAGATTTTTCTCGACGCACCCCAGACAGCCTTGGACATGGCCGTTGACAGAAGCGTCCTGAACCCCGTCTGCACACCACGGGAGAGGTGCGGTCCGCGTCTTAGTCATACTAGACCCGAGGGGTCATTTCCGATTTCGCTTAGATGGAAAATGGTGTATTTAGTGAGATCACCGGTTTGCGGATCGAATGTCGAAAACGTTTCGAGAAGCTTTCTCCGAAGCTCGCGAACATTGCCGCGGGCGGTAAAATCATTTGTGAAATGATAATAAAAAAAAAATGTGATACGTTTACAATGCATGGTGTGACGGTATATGCGCCATGGGCTATAGAATGTTATCAAGTCATCGTATCCGAGCCAACAATGCGACATTGGGGCAAAGGGGAAAAGCCAACTGGTTCGAAAAGGCAAAAAAAAATAATCGAGATACATACAGGATATACAAACTCGTTTTAATTAATAACTCTATACGAATAACACGGAACAATGAAGCGTTTAATTAAAATAAATAAATAAATAAACACATCTCCCATAAATCCCTATAGGCGTGTCCTTAAATTGAACCATAAAAGGTTTTTCGAACAGACAGCTCGCCCTGAAAGCTCGCCTCAACCTTGCGCAAAAGCACCGACATCCTGATCAACAACAAACCACTCGAATAATCAATGATAACGAAATTTAAATCGGCTGAAAAAAGCCGCGACAAACGAGGCTGCTAGAGTCACAGCCCATTAATTATGCACGTAAGATGCATTACGTGGTGCGTTCATACAGCCTTCATATTTAATATGCGATCGGGTTTTATGTCTTTTGTACGAATTGGATTTTTTAATTTTAATAAAATAAATAAATGCGTGTGTGTGTTCCGTCTCGGACGACATGTGGAATCCGGTCTCAAGGTTTGCCGGCCAGCACTGAAAAGATGTTGAACACCGGAGATGATAATGTTACATCACGTCGTTATCAATCGAGGCATTTTTTTTCCCACAATTATTGAAAAAAAAAATCCAGTTATTCAAATTTGATCAATGCACTGGACGACCATGGTACTGCAATAGAGGCGGCAATGGCTCACAAAATAACATTAAACATTTTTCACTGAGTTTCCATGTAATTAAGCGATTAACATTGAAATTATACCGAAAATATAATATTAAGAAATTGACATAAATTATTAATTTTATGTTATTTTAAAGTAAAACACGAATTTATTCAATCTAAATAGCGAACATAATCGATTATTACACGTCAGAATTTCAATATTATTTTTTCTTAAATCATAAGTGATTCTTACTTACATAACAAGCTTATTATCTCTTCAAAGAGCAATCTCAATATAATTTATTTAATGCATTCCGAGAATTTAACGCAAAATTCAATTGAGTTAACGAGCCCATCAAAATCGTTAAAAATACAAATTTCGAATAGATAATTATTCGCAATACCAATAATATATAGAAAACACGTATTATAACAAATATTTGCCAACATTTTTTTCTTAATTTTAGCATGCCAAAAACTATACATTACTTCATTATACCGAATGTAATG
The DNA here is from genome assembly GCA_022495035.1 of Philopotamus ludificatus. NCBI lineage: Eukaryota > Metazoa > Arthropoda > Insecta > Trichoptera > Philopotamidae > Philopotamus > Philopotamus ludificatus. The sequence goes on along the minus strand of JAGXCT010036313.1, from coordinate 26,327 downwards.
CGATAATCGCCAAGGCCGTGTAACTACCGTAGAACAATATACAATTTCATCGTTAATATTCAACATGCATTAATTAAGAGCCGACATAGGATCTCCTGTTTTTACTCGGTAATTGTGATTATGTTATTAAGAATAATAAATGCATATGTAAATGGATACTTATAACACGACAAACGCAAAAAAATAACCATAATGGTTATTTGTTTTTTTTTCAGCAAAGAGAACCCACGAACAATGCATTTCCGTCATGCTAAATGCAATTTTTCTCACTTTGTCACTTCCGATACTCTTGTTTGTTCAAACGATTTTTTACATAACACATTTTCCCAACGAATATACCGAGAAATACGTGTTTGATGACAATAAATAATTAATTTTGAGGAAACATAAACATATGGTCATTAAGTCACAAGAATAAAAAAAAATCAAATATCGATAGTCCAACAACTTAATTACTTTACAACAATCTACTCGCATAAAAAAAATATTACAATTGCGAAGGTCGCCAAAGAACAAAGAAAAACTTTTATATGTGAAATATTTATATCGTACCATTAAGACAGATACTATCTGACCCGATTTTCGTAACAAATGCCAAATCTATTAAAATCAGACACTAAGTGAAATAAATCCTGAATTATTTCATTATGTTGCCAAACGATAATAAAATCATAGGTGTCATAAAATCTATAATAATGTTGTAACTTTTATTATATGATATATTACAAATACAACAGGCTCATACGCAAATTTTTCATATGATATATTTTAAATTTACTTACGCAAATTGCCGTAAATTACATACTGTCAGCGCAAGACCTTTACATCCAAATAAAACAGCGAGAAATTCAGATTGATACCGGCGACTTATCATCATAATTAAGTTTACACTGCGATGCAAAACCTGATGTTGAAAAAGCAGGATGTTTTTCACCCGACAAAAGAATCGGAGGCCATCGAGTTGATCGTGTGCGTACGTAGCGATTTAATCGAAGCAGCAGCCGGATCTGGAGCAGAATGCCACAATGCCATGTCGACAAATTTCTGTCGTCGGACAATCGTTGCCAATTTCGCGTACGAAATGAAGACGCTTAAAAAATCGCAATCATTGAGAGTGTAATTAATGCGGATATGTGTTAGCAAAAAGCCATTGTTGAGGATTGTACGAGCGTCGTTTACGCCATGTTAATGTGACGACAGAGATGGATGTGTGACGGTGAGCAAAGCCGAGATCCTGGAAAAATCGTTACTTATTTCTTCCGTTATGCGACGTTATTCAATGGAGACGTGTTGCAAAAGATACAATGCTAAAAAAACGTGGTCGTCGAAGATTCTTTACAAGATGCGAGACGAGTCTGAGACCAATAGAAGGAACAAAAAGGGCTACATTATAACGATTATTGTACGTTTTTAGGATAACTTTATTTGTGAAAAGAAATTCAAATCATTTTCTTGATGCGAGACGAAGAACAGTAAATCTGGATATTTTACAATTAGATCACTGATTACCTTGTCAATGGGAAAAAATAAAAGAGAACGAATACGACGATTCTGAGTGAAAAAAATGACATCATCATGCATATGTGATGATAATCTTTCAAGAGATGAAAGTGATTTCGCAGCAGTAAGTAAATCTTACTGTATATTGTGACATTTTTTTATTCTTCATTTCCTTGTCTGAGTTAATTGTGGTCCACATTTTTCAACAGCCTCCTATAGTATTTTTTAGTATATTTTCGACATTATCATGTGATTATCCGCATACTTCTCACTAATTGATTATTCAGAAATGGTTCAAACATTTTTAAAGTAGAAATATTGACTTGAAATCTGAGGGTAGTGAATACATTAGGATGTTCTTGCTCAAGAGTGTAAGAACATTTAAAAATAATTAGCAAGATTTATAAACGGGGTATGTGGATGGATATCGCATCATTAAAGTGATGAAAGCAAATCTGTATGTGTTCGTATGTATCAAAAATTAATAAAATTAGATGAAAATTCAACATTTCTTCGGCATCTTATGACAGGGGATGAGAAATGGGTTATGTACTAATTCGTGAAAAAAGACTCGCGGTATTCAAAATTTAACACAATAATTCCAGACCCCAGAAAGATGGAAGGAAGTTGAAGCTATCGATGTAAAAAATATAATTAATAATTGAGATTGTATTATATATTTATATTAAGCTCATTGAGATTGACACAATTCATCTAAACATCCTCATCTCTGCGGTACTAAGCTTTTGTTCTTGCGTTTTCTTCAGGGCCCAGGATTTAGTCTCATATAATAACACTGAATATTGGTTTTGTTCACGGTGTATTAATATTATAATTAATTAATATTTAATTACCGCATAAATATATCCTATATATCTGCATAATACAATGATCACGTGTCACTATCAGCATTTACCATCCGGAATAACATTCCAATCCTAGAATCGATGGCATGACGTGATCGATTTCTTTCGAATCCTTGATTGACGAAAGCATTGCAAAAAAAGATGTGGGCCTTCGTCCCACATCAGATAGATACAGATCATTTTTTCGTTCTAAATTATCTATTGACAGGTGGACATACAATCTGATCGTCTGACACTCATCCTCCGCCACACGGAGCACACTTTGCGGATCGCCTTCACATTTGCGACTCGACAAGTTAATAAAGTCTATACCCAATCAAGCAGCATCACGTCACCGCAAGTACGTACCTGCAATCGTGCGAAGTGACGACCAAGCGGATGCTGTGGCGTGGCAGAAGACCTTTACGTAGATTTTAATACCGTGTAATTGAGACGAGCTTCAGGTCCGGGAATTTGTCACGGTGATGAAAGAACCGCCGTGTCGTTTTGTGTAAACATCAATCGTGAAAACGCACGAATTGCACTGCACAATTCGATAGACATCTGATAAGATGAGCAGCGTCCTCCGGAGGTCATCGGCTAAGCGCGGATCAAAAGGAATCAACGGCGTTGCATAATTTATAGTATTTGAACTGAACAAAGACGCAGTTCTTTGACTTGAGAATTGCATAATTGCGCGACCCACTAATGCAAACGATGGCCCTAAAACGTGGTCACAGACGATGGCATATGCGCCATCGTTGATTAGATCAAATCGCCGATTGATCGAAGGCGATCTTCGACCGCTGAATTTGTGTCTAGGCCTTGGGTGAACCGATTCACAATGGTACAATTTTTATGAATGAACAAAAAAAATATGAAAGTGGATCAATTGGCGGATAATTTCGCAACGGCGTTAATTTACGCGATTACCATGCGGTGGGACCAAAACGACTACCGAACAAATAAAAATAATTAACTGTAATATATGACACGATCATCTGACGAAATCGGGATACAAAAGACGGTGAAAGTAACGTAATTTTTCAGCATCAATCGTCGCATTCTAGACGGGCGTTTGCGCCGAATTTGCTCACATATATATATTGTATACGTCCTCTTTATATACATATTTATATTCACACGTGGCATCATCGTGATATAACCACCAGGTCGGAAGCAGACGGGCAAATATATTTGTTTTTACAAGAGTGTTGTAAGAAATTCTCGATTATGTCATCACACTGTGTGTATAGTTTTTCTCGGCGATGTTTATATTTTTATTAATTGTACCGCGATTAATTAGAATCGTAATATTTTGAGATTCGCATAGAAATCGTGCTGATATGTAATTTTTTATAACATCAAAATATAGTTAAACCGCAAATATTACAACAACGCTCGAGTACATGACCACAGCTTAATTAGATAATTCAATGCTTCATCGCACGAAATCTCATGACAAAATGTGTCAATTTTTTTTTATAAAATTATGAAATGTATATAGAATACATAAATAAGTGAGATGTACGTGATTTGATTAGAAAATCGCATTTAAAACGCGTTGCAAAATACTTTATGCAAACAATGAAATGTTGAGATGGATTTAAATTAGTCATTTAAATTACACACAGCCAAAAACGGCATTCTAATTTTATGCAAAATGATATGAATTTATCACTCGATGAAATTACGCCATATTTCAATTTTGGAATTTTTTGAATAATAAATAAAATTCCGAGTGCAATACTGCAACGTAACAGCCTCCGACAATTTCCCGTTTAATAACACGTCAACAAGAAACGTTTTCGAGTTTAAAATCATGCAAATAAACGGGCCGATGCAAAATCCGACGAGAGAAAGGAACAATCGTCCCCGAAGGACGCCGGTTAAATTAAACGATCGTTCAATCAGAAAGTCGCAGGATTAAAAACACTATCATTCGCAAGTCATATTCTACGAAAAAAGAGCGTGTGTGCATAATCGATACGAATCTTGTGCGGAACTAGATTCACCCAAATTACAATTCGCACACTATTTTAATTGATGAATAATCACAGGAAGTGAACGATCGCGCCGGTTGCGAAAAAAGATGAATAGGCAGTCAGCTGATATGAAATTAGCAGAAATAAATCATTTTTTGCGCGCGGTATTAGCAGCATTAGTTCTTTGACGTCTGAATGATTTAATTGGCGATCGATCCAAGGTCTCACGTGTCAAATTTAACATTATAAACGATCGCTACCGGCAAGAGCGCATCTCCGAGTTTAGTGTATCATTTTTTTCCGCGAATAATCGCCTACTTTCGCCGATGGCGTTGATAAGTGGGGCGTGTAATTTTTTTTTATAAAAATCACATAAAGAAAATTTTCAATCAAAATTTTTGTAACAAATTGATATGCTGAATTATTATATTACACAATACGTAAAGTAATTTTCACGGATTTAAAGGATTCAAATTGATTAATGCATATTATTATCGATCAATTGGCAATGTGCATTCGATGCATTGAAAACATTTAAAATAATATGCATGTGAATATTCGGATTCCAGTTAATACATTAGCTTGATTTGTTTGATTGATATTAATTCGCATATTGCCAATAAAATATGCGAATTAATATCCTTAAGCATACCGTTCAGATAACATAATTGCGTCAGGATATGGATTATTATTTATTCATTGAATGGATCAAATTTTAAATTAAATTAATAAACACTCAACCGGTTTAAAATCACATTGTTTAAACAAAATTTGATGGAGATTGCATTATTATAACTTTCTTGTAAGAAAGTTTTCGTCTCAGCTTAACGTCGAAAAATGCATATCTATGTGGGCGAATTTTAAGGAAAGCGTTTTGTTGCAGCCACCGGCACTTGAATATAAATGACAACAAATTGTTTATGACATCGGTGAAAAGATCGAATAATGGCGACAAAATCTGTCCCGCCCACGTAGCCATGATTTTTTTGAAAATTTATAATCAAATAAACGAGCATATTTTAAAGATTAAAAAAATACTGACTGAATGCTGTTTTTAAATTGAATGGTAAACTAGAACTGGTAAAAAAAAATTAGTGAAAAATGCACAGTTTTTATAACCTTTTTTAGTAATATGTTAAAACCTTTTTTGTTTTAATTAAAAAAACGAGCGCAAACCGAGTTTTTATTAATAAGTCATTATCTGATTTATCTTTATTCTTTAAAAAAAAGTGTAATCATATTATTTATGTATGAATATTATATAAATCAATGCAAAAAAGCATTAGTATTATTAGATTTGATAAATCACTATAAAACAGTGGTTCTCAAATTTGCTATGCCAAAAAACCCTTATAGCATTATTTAACGATGTCTTTATGATAAGATTACAGTGTACCCCCCACCAACACTAAAATCGGGACCGTGTTATTTGGAGTCGTGTAATTGGGGGAGTGAAGCCGTCCGGCTGTGTGCGTATAGCCTGGCACGTGTTGAATACACAGACGCTAGCCAATGTTTGACTGTATGTGAATGCGACCGCGCAATTGGGGGATTTGCGGCGATATTTCAACTCAGCGCGTAATTCAGGGTAGTGTAATTGGGGGTTCCACTGTAATTAAAAAAAATATATGATATGAGTGAATCTGATGAGATATGAGATTACTTATGTTCGTGAACAACTGAGAAAGTAACTCGGTTTCTTTTTTTATGATGATGCTCATTATTGCACTAAATCCACATTCAACTAAATAAGAAGACGGGAAAGCAGCCAACAACTTCTGCACAGTGGCCAACAATGCAGGATATAAAATTGGTATTTGTTTTTATAACCAGAATTTGAGGTATCCTCTTTCAAAATTTATTGGATCTGGCCTCTCATTTGTGGATAATTCAATAAGTTGCTGCTGTAGATTCTGCAAAAGGGTCCAACAACCAATTAAGGATAACCGAGTGAAGAATCTCTTCAAATATTTGGCTAAGCTCAGAACGAAGAGCCGTTAAGTATTGTCAATTTTGAGAGAGTCGTAATCTGAGACCTTTTTTCTCTCCGCAAGTTTTGTTTGTATAAAAAAAGTTTTACAACAAACGCTGTTACTATCCAGGTGCACAGAAACTATTTTGGGAACCACTGCTATAAAGTTATAAGTTTAATAAACACGTACATCCAATTCTAATATAATTAGTTTTAAAATTCAGATTCATACGGCTACAAAAAAAATATATTTCCTCGACAACATCTTCATTTTATTCAAACATTGTCGAGAATATCTCACCACTTGAAATTTCAAGCGACGATTTTACGAGAGCCCCACGCAAACGGATGCGCAATTAAATTATTTACAAATAATAACTAATAATTTTATTTATTTTTACCACGTATCGTGCCGGATACATTTAAAAAAAATTATATAAATGTAATTGTATCTTGTGTACTTATGCATAGGGACGATAAATAACGGTTTATTTTATTTTAAAAACTCGTATAGAACCTTATTTAAGGTGTCAGTCACCGGTGAGTGACGGGGCGTGTGGTAATACTATGCATTCATTTTTTTTATTTTATTATACACATTTTATGAAACTGGAATACTAAAATATATCACTCGACGTGAAACGGAGCGACTTAACTTATAAAAATCTTCATATTTTATTATTTATCTGGGCGCCGTGGCATGCACCGGTGACTGACACGGCACGATACGTGTTAAAAAATGCGGACGTATTAGAGAAACATGACTCCTAATCATTTTTAGACGCGCAATGACAAGAGGTCGAATAGATCGAACGGCGGGGAGCGCTCTCCGCGATAACTCGTATCACGGTTTAGGCTAAATATAATTAGGGAACTTGAAAAATTACATCGTCATAAAATAGAAAGCATTGCAACGGATGCACTTCGAACGCAACAAATCGAAATCCCTATCTATCGGGACGCATCCGAGATGATTTTTTTCGATCGAGAGGAGAGCAACGCACCGTCGGCCGGCAACAGCGAAACCGTAATTACCGTTCGGTGCGAGTCGATCGAAACCGAGAGTGGTTTCGCTCGGCACGACGACCTTGGCGCGCGCAGTCAAAAGTGAGGCCGGATGTTGTACTGCACCTCCGAAAAGCGCATCGCGCCGGTACCGCTAGGCGCTGGGCGCTGGGCGCTACGGCAGCTCCTCCTCCGGCGAAACCGGTCGCGCGCAGTTCACTGGCCGCATCCGTCCATCCGGCGAACTTCCGAGCCGACGCCTCTTGCGACAGCGACGACCAATTATGACATCCAAGGTCGCGGCGTTGGCCAACCGAACGGGCCGAGGGCGTCACCGTTCAATTTCACCACATTTCGACCACCGTTACGTCTATCCGGAGGATGAGGCGTCCTCTTCTCCGATCCGCACGTATGCGATCGACAAAACGATTATTAAATCTCTACTAAACTGCACGATAAAATGAACGCGTCGCTCCTATGCGAGACGATAATTTACGATATGAATATCTTCGCAAAGAATTAAGATCGTCCGATTGCGCGAACGTGATCCGCGGAACCTTGAACGGGACGACTAATTAGCGTCGGAGCAATAATTAGCGAGATATTCGTCTTAACCGAAATTGTCCCTCTCGACATGGAACGAGAATTGTCGCATCATTACTGTGATTAGTGCGAATAATGCATATTTTTTATGCCGTCGCAAAAAACGGACGGACGATGACATTCAAAAATGTAATTAAATAGATAATATTAAAGAACGACCGGCGACGAGACGACGCAATCCCGAAGGGTCGCGAGAACGGTTGCGACCTTGATTTCGTAGTCGATCAAATTTTTGTTTTGATAAAAAAAGAAAGTGGGTCGAAATGTGGGTCGGATTGCGCAATGCGTTGCGGTGTGCGCGACGACAATAATAATGAGTTTACGGAGCCGCGTTCGTACGTAATATTCGTAATCGCGAACGCGTGCGAGTGTGCCAAAAAAGAAAGAAGGCGGTCCTCCGGGCGGGCGGAGAAATTCTTTAAATTTCGAAACGCCGAAAGACTGTTACGGCGTCGGCCTTAAAAAATGTGTACGTACCGTATGCGTCGTGTGATCGTTGTTTTATGTAATGTTTAAAAATTTCGGGAAACGCCATAATTGACGTGACGTATCGTATTCGCGGGCGAAAACGGGATTGCGCAATAATTGAGAATTGCAACGTGTGTGGCTCGGCCTATTTCGTTGCCTTACATTGTAAACCCCTTCCACTTTTAGTAGAATCTATGAATTACTCTTATTATATTTTTTTTTACAAATTTATTAAAAGAGATATTCATTGGGAAAACAAATAAGAAGCATCTGTAGCAGGGATGAGCAATCTTTTGGCCAAATAACAAATTTAAAAATGTTGTGGGGGCGCATGTAAGAAAACAGGTGGGACATGAAGTGAACCCCTACCTTTTTTTTACATATAACTATATATTTTTAGAACAGTGAGGTCGAACCAAAAAAATAATAAAAAATATCATTTTTTTTATTGCGAAATTAAACAAAAATATTTTATATATATTATTATTAAGAATTATGAAGACTTTAAAAGATTTTTTATCCATCAGTTGATGATGATATCCGAATTCCAGTAAAGAGAAATGCAAAATATAGTCGAAAAACGATTTTATTTTTCAAATCGAGTAGAAAATATAGACTGGCGGGGCACATACAGGCCTGCCCTAAAGAGAGCTTTATGCAGCAAACGAAAAGCGAGTTTCCGTATACGGTAGTACGGAACATTTTTCTATATCTCCACTGACTGACAAAGAACAACACTGGTTTGCGTCAAAGCTACGATCGGAAGTGCCACATCACATAAAAATACGGTTCTGTTCGTATATTTCTGCTAATTATTATTTTTTTTTATTTGGAGAAATATTTGTGGGGCAGTGTCTCGGCAGTGTCTAAGGACGAGCCACCCCTGAAGAAACTTGAGATATTAAAAACACTGAATGATGAATTCGAATTTTCTCTTTATTAACAAAATAAACCTGTTAATTAACCTGAAATTTGGTATTCCTTCCATACGACAAATAATAAAATGTCGGGGGTTGCTCATCCCTGATCAATATGGTTTGATCTGATATCCGATTAAAAACGTCAACGCGGAGTGGAAACTGTTAAAAATGGTCCGAGCTAAATTGGACCCATATATCTTATATATCAATATACCTTCCGGCGAAATCTATGAATTCTTTATGACACTGGCTAGTGGGGAATGCAAGTGTGAGAAACTCATTAGCATCGAATTTTTCTTATTTATTTATCAATTGCCAAATAATAAAAATAAGAAATATATATAATATTATGACATATGGTAAACATATATTTTTCAAATGCTTTTCGAGACAATAAATAAAAATATCAACATTTATCGTTGTTATCGTATGATAATTTAAGTAAAAAAAAGCCTTTTTTCAATCCAGTATGACTAGAATTTAAATCTTGTAAATTCTGGTATGTGTTATTGATATTTTTAATAGAGTATCCTCCTAATAGATAATCGTGTCAATGATTATTTGCATACATTTGAATAATAAAAAAATCAGTCTGAAATCGAGTACATCAGTGGTTGACAACCAAACATATATACGTAATTAATTGTAAAATAAATTACATACACAATTTTTATCAAATACCATTATATTTCTTAAAAAAAGTCTCTGATTTTTTTTATTTTAATCTATATATTTCAACCGTTTAACCGCTATTGTCACGCCAGCGTGACAACTACTTATTCACCGCACATGCTAGCGATACACGCTTTGTGTAAAAAATATTTGAATATGAATATGTTTATTAAATTCATGGGAACATCTAGAATCCATAAGTTTCCTATGGAAATCAGTTTTTGATATAGTAATCATCTAAAAGGTTGGCTATCTCGTAATGGTTATCGATTTTTCATTCCGGTCGGTCGTGAAGGGGTTAAAAATGCTCGATCGAGGCCCTTTGCAAAATATTTAAGCAGCACTAATCTATCATCAATTACATCCAATCAGTAAATGTTAGACGTTGTCTATACTTAACCCCTTAAATGCCAAGATACAATTTAATCGCACATTTCGCAACATCACGTTTCCAACGATTTAAAATTAAACACATACACACATCCGGAAGAATAGTTTATCAATACATTTAATCTCGACGATTTTTTTTATAATACAATAGAAAGCACACACATATATATAATTTATATACGCTTGAAAATATTTTGACATTGAGAGATAATTTTCTATATATTAGCATCTCAGCAGTTAAAATAAATTACATACATAGAAACGTTGCAAGAAACCGGATTTAACTGAATTAGGGACAAAAACGTTCACCGTGTATGTATTGAACGAACAACCTTGGCTGACAATGCGATTTAAAAAGACAATTTTATCAACAACAAAAAATAGGAAGAGAAAACTGGCTAGAAAAATAAATCTGCACCAGGATGAAGCAAACTAAAAAAATATATTTATTGACATTCATAGAATTTAAACTATTTGTTTACGTTTTTTTCAAAACAGCAATATTTTATACACTTATTTATGCAAATTTTTCGCTAAAGGATGCTGCAAGCAAAAATATATTGCCGCAATAAAATTCGTCCGAATATTATAAAACCATCGTACATCACAAAAACAGGTTTATATTACATATATATATATGTATGATAAATAATAAAAAATAATAACTAAACGATACAATTGCATTAGTATGGAATTGAAAGTTTATGGGTTATTTATACTAAGCTAAATTATTTTTTTAAAAAAAATTAAGTAGCGTATCGTAATGCCAGTAGTTGGCGCAAGGTCGAACGTGTCCATAGAAAGGTTGAGTGGACGAACTGATTATTTCGCCAACGACTAATTGCCGATCAGCGAATAGCACTGTTGTCGAGCGGGTTAAATGCATATTTTTTTTTTCGTAAGAAATAGAACACATTGCGGTCGAAAGGGCACCGAAAACAATTCACCTTCATTCAACTTTGCTGCAATTGAATTATATCAAAAATTAATAACACGAAAAAAAATGTCATTAATTTCGACGACAGTTTCCCAAACGATCACAATGGCGAGATAATGATACGTTGAATGGCCGTGATTTTTATTGTTAAAACCAATTAAATCCTATACAATTTAACAATTTATTAAATGTACACATGACACGATGATTAAAGCTCTTAAGGATAATTATGCAAAACATTTATGGATATTAATCAATTAATTTTGCAATAAAATCAAAACTGCATTATTTGCATTCATAATTCAGGGCCAATCTAAAAGCAACAATGGAAAAAAAACATAAACCTTAACCTTATAGCAGAATTAAACATAATTATAATAAAATTTTCATTCATAGATCGTTTCACATGATCAAAAAACAATCAGCATATTTAAATTTCATGTGTATACGTTGAAAATTTATGGGTATGATGCCTCAACCTCTTACGACTTCTTATTGCTGAAGATGAAACAAAGCTTGAAAGAACGGCGTTTTAACCTCGTCGTGCCGATATAGATATCGTGCCTATTTGGGACCACAAGTTTTTGATTTTTCTCGAATAATTCTTTTAACATGTTGCAGTCCGGGGACTCGAAAACGCGTCCTTGCGGGCCAACGTAGAAGTACGGGGGACGCGTTTTCGAGTCCTCGTTGGCGCTGATGTTAAACCAAAAATCATTTATATTTCATTTGTCTAAAAAACTTTAAAGAATAAATGTTATAAATAATCATTGTCCTTTGTCTGCAATTGCGGATGTCTGAGATGTGCAAGTGCGAATGAAACCGTACTAGTTACACGTGGGGCTAGAACTCTGAGACGTCAGCGTGCCTCTGTCTACGGCGGGACATCGCCGAATTCGCCCGTCATATTAATTAGAAAATAAATCCAAAACATCGACCAAATTAACTATTTTTATTATTAGAATAATCTATTTTTTTAGCATTTTAAGTCAAGAAATTGATGATGAATTCATGAATATCTTAACTTGAAATGCTTGGGGTCTATTTTCCATAATAAATAGACCCCATCGGGCGCGGCCGTTGATTTTGAGCCGCTGTGACGGATCGGTTAAACTTCATATGTGGGAATGAATCGAATATATAATTAATAAGAAGAATTGCAAAACAATTTATCATCGATGACACAAAATTCTGAAAAATCATCTGCATTATTTGATTTTAAATTGAATATAATATACTAAACATAATTCAAGGTCTTTATTTATTGTTTCACAGAAAATCACATGATTTATATTGCAAAATTACATTTTTGCTAAACAAATCAAATTTTTCAAAATAATAATAATAATGGATAACAACAGGTGACAGATAAAGGATGTAGAGAAATGTCTTCGGCTTTCTCTTGTTGATGTTAATAAATTATATCTTAATCGCGAGGTCGGATGTCGTACGATGATACAACTCTCCGCATAATTGATAGATTTAACGTGAATTTGCTTAAAAAAAATATATAGAAAAACGGATAATAATTGATGACTTGTTGTACGTATCGCACGCAGGTGCTAAATATATATTTTCGCAAACGTACTTGTCGACCGTCGTTTAATTTGCTCCCAATTCGAGTAGGCATTATGATATAACACCATTATGATATTTATGTAATACTTTTTTTTCGTATAAGTTATACGTGGAAGTATTAACAACAACAATCATTTCACGCTCATTGTGCCGACTAGAGCGCAAGTATTCTCTGTGCTAGATTCCGTCGAAACGGCCGAGGGGCGTTGAATACATTGTTGACAAAAAAAATATGGGTAAAAACGTTTCGCGTTGAAACATTACCAAATATATTAATATGTTAATGAAAAATTTGCATCTAATTTGCAGATGGAGAGCGGGTTGATGGGAACACGTTGGGCCATACCGAGACCGTCGCTCGCGTGCAGTGTTAGCAGCATCGAATCGGCCAGCAGAGTATCGCAGAGCATAGCGGCGTCGAAGTCGAGAGGCAGTGCGTCCAGTCAAGGATCCACCAGCAATCATAGTACTCATGTAAGCGCACGTTTAAACGTCGTATTAGTCTAATCATTTTAAATAAAAAATAACATTTTTTAATCGATTACAGAGTGCATCGTCGGGTTCGTTACTCCTGAGTGCAGCGAATCTATCGAAAATGAATACGCTTCATACTGTAAACAAACAAAACGACGTCGGTAGCAAGAATATAAATTATCAAAACAATTTATCGGCGTACGTGCACTCGTCGGGAAGACCGAACGTGCAGACGGACGTTCGGCTAGCGATGCCGTCTACGCCCGAACCCTCGGACAGTCACACGGATCCGTTCTGGAGGAACATAAAATTACCGACGGACAAAAACCAAAGAGTAGACGCTGGCGACAACGCATCGGTGGCCAGTTCGACGCATTTCACCGTCGTCAACGGTTTCACAAGACACAACAGGAATACGAAAAACGAAAAGCAAATGTGGTGTTGCAAAAGTTCACATCAGATAACTGTTCTAGTTGTAACAATGACAATTTTGTTCACGGCCGGAATACTCGCCGCCATATGCTATGTCGAAAGTACGTACAATTCCATCACTTATCTCGATTTAACGCATTTAAATATAACAAAACTAATTTTCGGTATTGTTTTTTACAGTGCGACAACGGAGCGACGTCGGCTCGAGATTTTCGTAGTGTTGCAGAAATCACAATCGTAGCGAATAAGAAATGTCATTCGTCTGACTAACAAAAAACATTCTTTTTGTATTGATGTCGTTAATTTATAGTTTAATTGTACACATACTCTATATGTGATACTTTATCGTAATAGTGTTATAAAAAAATATATGGGACAGTAGATTGCCGTGAGGCTGTAATCAATTATTGACATGACTGAAATATTCATTTTCCAAATATTGTCCCACATTCAGACTTTGCGAAATAATCATGCTTATGAATATTACTAACCTATTTATATAATGTTAAGTGCAAAGCGCTCAAATCATACAGGCATTGTATTATTATTATAATTATTTAAAAATGATGTTAAGCAATCATTATGTAACTGTGATATATACATTTTCAAATAAAATCATTTATTTAAATACAGCTCGGTGGTGTTATTTCGAGTAATTATCGTGGATTTTAGATAAGTAAGTATTTAATGGCTGAATAAATATGATTTAATATTATTCAACGATCGGAAAACACTTAAATATCAATAACATTTTGAGTAATATATACTAATCTTGATGATAATGGGGAAATAACCATCCTAACATAGTTTTCTAATTTTTTTCATTGACTAATCTGGATGTTGGATTGAATAATATATTAATAAATAAAACATATAACCTAGACATGCTAATTTAATCATCATGTAATCATAATTATGGCTTGTAGGTAACATGCATATTATTTCGATAATGTAAGTTTACCGTGACTGAGCTAAGTAAGTAGTCGGAGAGGTGTCTGACGAAAAACTATGAATTCAGGGAAATCTTTATAACACTGGACAGGATGTATGAGGAAGAGACCCATTACCTCCGTTGTGAATTAATTAATTTAATGCCATCTATTCTTCATTGAATAAATAATTATAAAACAAAATATAAAATTTCAATCTAACTGATATAATATTTAAATTAACCAATGTGATAGTTTGACACTGGGGGGAATATTAGTGTGAGAGACTTATTCCCCTTGCTTTTTAAGAATCTTTAACTTTAATTTTTTATATCTAATCTTCCGAACTTCCTAATGAATTTTATCTGAAATCTAAATAAATAAGAATTTTAACCAAAACTCTATAGTAATGAGTTGTTGCTTATTGCGAATGCTCGTAAGGCGCCATTCCGGCCACACATGCAGTAGAATCGTATGATGGAAGAGACGGGTGCCCCTTCGTAATATTTTATTCAAGCGGTATTTGCCGACTACCGGTGGTTACCACGGCACTGTAGGAAAAGTCAGTGCCGGCAATCACGGCACGGAACGTTTTAACAAATCTTTCTGTGATGCCATCCATCCATTGTAGTCAAATAAGTAATTAAATAAAATAATAATATAAATATCCATCCAACAGAAATAATATTAAAAAATTCCCAGTGTCTAAGTTTGACACTGGGGGGAATATAAGTGTGACAGACTTATTCCCCTTGTATTTTTATATTTTTTAACAATTCTTTATATGGGTGAATGGCACTTTCACTTTGGAATCTTTTTGTTATGCCATCCATCTATCATAGTTCCTAGGCCGTAGCGGCAACGAAGAAACTCGTACGGATGGAAGCAATGCCGCACCTGGTGGCTGTTTTAGACTATCGCTAAGGTGCAATAGTTGGCCTGTACCGCCCAAAGAGGGGCCTGCCCTCCGAAAGCGGTATCAACCTGCACCTGGATTACGTAGCCAACTAATGTTGTTCTTGGCGTACTCCGAAATGGAGGAGGAAACTCCAACAACGACGAGCATGCGAAGAATGGCAAAGTAAAAGCCATACGAAATCATCATCATCAGTCAAATAAATAAATAATTTAAACAATGAATCTGTTAGTAATTAATTTTAGCTAAACCAAAAGGAAAATTTGTATTTCAAAAATTATATTTGAAAATATTATAAAACGATTTTCAATATCAGTGGTAGCGAACCTTTTTATGTGTGAGTACCAAAAAATCACAAAATCCTAATTTATGGGAAAATTATAAACAGCAATTATGCCATAAATAATACCATAAGTTATCTATCTATTAAGAAAAACAATTAATCTGTGAATTGTTCAGGTACCAGCTAAATTGTTCTACACGCCATCTCTTGTACGCGAGCCCTAGGATTGCTACCACTGTTCTATATGATAGTCAAAACTTCAGCACGGTAGAAAATTATTTAAAATATATCTGTTGTATATTTTACTAACTATTTTGACGATAATGTACAGTCGAGTTTCAAACCTTAAAATAAATTCTATATATACCTCATAGAGAGCGTAAATAATTAACCTCTAAATTCTATAGTACTTATATCAAATAAATTTAGGCTTTCTTGATATTATTCGATAAATAAGCCGCTATAAATATTTGAATATACCGAAATAAATTGAAAATATGTACTGATATAATTATCCGATCACTTACTTCGATTTCCTCTAAAGTTTGAGTCCATTTGTAAGTAGGAAGATCGCACCCGTTTCCGGCGTTTGGTTTCATCTTGCCTACATCTTTAGGATCTTCTTCGTCGCTGTCTGCTTTTTTTTCTCAGCAGAACCGGACTCACCATCCTGGAACTCTATTATGCAAATAAAACAATTCATTAATATTTTTCTCCCTTTAATTAATTCGATAAAAATATTAACGTATCGATGTACCTTGTTCTTGTTGCAAACGTTTTTCTTCAATCTCCTTCAATAAACTTTCGGCTTCATCGTCGTTTACTTCCGTAATTACAGCGTTCTTTGCATCTTCCGCCTCCCTTTCCAATCGTTTCTTTTCAGCTATTTCCTTACGTCTCTTTTCAGCATCATCTTTTTCCTTAATTTTACCATCATGCTCAGCTCTGGATGATGTTTCTTGCTTACGGAAAGCATCCATCACAATCTACAATCAGAAAAAATGATATAGATTCATGCTTCTATGTTACAAAAAAAACAGTAAAAATGATCGATTTTGTGATTTGTTGTGTAATTAATAATAATAAATACAGTATAATCATCAGTTTTACATTTTTAATATGATTTATAAAGTTAATATTACCTTTTCCCAGGCACCAACTTCACCTCCAGTGAAAAAGTCAGTCTTTCGGCCCAGAAAGCTCACAAATGTCTCAATCAACTGAAATAAATATGTATCAATTCATTTTAATATCATAAATTACAAAAAAAAGATAATACTAAAAACTATATGGTACAATCCAATGGTTTTTAATGCTTTTACGATAATTAGATGTTGAGGAATTTGGTGTTTTTACCAGAAAATCAATAAAAATGTCTTCCGACTGTTTAACCACTTTATGCCCAAATTATTTTTGCCAATACGTTCCAAAAAAATGTATTTATATTTTTTTCAACCCTTTTCGGTTAATTTTTTGCACTTTTACGCGAAAAAATAGTATTGCATGTAAAGTCATAAAATGCATTGAAAATCTATTATCAGACTATTATAGCAAAGTAAGAATGCAGTTGGAACAAAATAAGCTAGAGAGTGATTCTTTTATAATTGACGAGAAGATACAATATTAAAACTGTGATATATTTAAGCGGGCATCTGGCTTCACATGAATACGCGTGTGAGCGGAAATTGGACCGCTTCTGATTGACGCGTATACGCGTCAACATGAAGTGGTTAAGTTATGATAAGTCGTTTCAATACATATTCATTGATGATTGTAAAGGTTTAACTATCTAAGTTCTATATAAGGATTTAAATGTCATATTACTCAACGACTCATTTTCATTTCATGTGTAATAAAAAATATATATACTTATTTCTCACTTATTATTTAAATAATAAATATAGACCAATATTTATATTATTTTGAAAATTGTATAAGAGTCACATCGTTTGTAATGGGAGGAGTTAGTGTAAAAAGGGTTAATCTACACATATTTCAGAAGTGTGCAGCATACAAAAACAACTGGCAATGATTTTCGCATTTTCGTTTTTATAGTTTTGATTTATTGTCTAAACCACTGTCTAATCGACTAAAGTTGGCGATTTTTTATATTAAATTTGAAAAATCATATGCGGAGCTTTCTAGAATATCTAGATTTATAAGAGCATTGTCATAGCAACGGTATGGCACCACTGTCGACAATGAGGAAGAGGCCTACCTCGCGCACTCCGCCGGGGTGCTGCTGCGCCATTGCCAGCAGCATGCTGTCGAACCTTTCTGGATCTTCCGACATCTTTGATTTGGCTCTGGGCACGCAGAACGACGACCTGTGACAACGTGACTAAACGTCAGTTGAGAGCGCACCGGCACAACACCAGTGTTGCCAGCAGACAAAATATGCTTAAAACCCATGTGGTCTTGGTTATAAAAATGCAGAAATAGGGCAGATCGAGATTTTTAAAAGAAAATAATAACAATAAAATATGTCGATAAAAATATAAATATATTCAAACAAAAATATGCTTAATTTATTTTATTCGGATTTATGGAAAATGAAGAAGATCTATGAAATAATTCAATTTATTTCGGGCTTGATTTTATTTTGTCTCTACCTGGGTCAGATGAAATGACCGGAAATGATTAAAAATATAAGTTGAATTTATTATATTGTTTAAGGCATATGAATGAAAAAGAATAGAGATAATACGAGCAAATGTATTGAGACATTTAGAAATTAATTTTACGTGGAATTCACAAATATATAGAATATGTAAATATAAAATATTTTTTCAACATCCGTCGAGTTATTTGATTATATATATTCATATTATTATTTCATTGTGATAAAGGAATACACAGGATATTGCTTTTCTTAAATTAAACACGATATTCTTTATAAAACAATTTTAATCCAAAAACACTCTAAATTAACAAATAAATATAATACACAAAAGGCATTGATTTTATTGAATAACATTTTTCATATCACGGATACAAAACTAATTTTTTTCCTTGGCCAGCAATCTTAAATATCTAAAAATATTTTCAACGAACTCTATTGGATTTATTTAATTAATACAGCTTATTTTGTACTTAACTGAGATTGAGAATTACAAACACACATTAATTTATATCACATTTAATTGCTAAACAACATTTAATCGATTATTGTGATGATCCATTGGAGTGGGGTGACGACTGAGCTCGTTTTTCATTATCTGCATATTTATCAGATTGTATTGTGCTCGAAGCGATCTGATGAGGAGACGCCGTTTCAAGTTTAGCACCATGATCCAATTCTATGCATCCCTTGTGGTCGGGATCCGAAAGACATTCGGCATGATCTATTGTCTCCAATGGATTGGCGTACGTAATCGGCTCCATCTGCCCATACATTCCTTCTGGGATAATATAATCACCGGTTTGGTGGTTGTATGAGTTTTGATAGTAGCTGATATCGGCTACGCTGTGATGCCAATTTGAAGGATAGCTAAAATTTGAGTAATTCGAGTTGATAATAGGAGCTGATTGGTGATATATTTGCGAACTCGGTGAGTGGATCGATGAAGAAGGATGGTAGAATTGAGTGGTGGATGTTTCTGCTGGATTTGATATCAAATGCGTCGTGTAGATGGGATTAGCAGGACTAGAGGGTGACGTGTGACTTTCGTAATTTGTCTGCAATTCCGGAGAATTGTTGGGATTCACTGTTGAATATGACTGGGATGGAGATTGAGCATGATAATGATGCACTGGGCTGCTCGTCGACGTGATTGGTGACGAGCTATGGTTTTTGTGTGGCGGAGAATGAGTCGATGTTGGAGATTGAGATGTCCAACAGTATGGCGACGTTACTGGGACTGGCTGCGGTCCAGACGCTGGTAGAGGACTCGACCAAGGCGTATAACCACTGGGGCCTGATGGACTGTACATTGAAGCAGTCGAAATTTGTTCTGGAGGATTGTAAACTGCTGAAACAAATATCAATCATTATTATTTGTAATCGATCAATAAAAATCATTTAAATATAGTTAGTTACCCGAAGGTGGCGTCGATGAATGCGGATGCGATGGCGGTCTAGGAGGAGGATAAGGAGATCTTCTGCTGCTTGACCTTAGTGGTCCATAAACGCCTTGATGTGGCACCAACCAGCTTGCAACTACAATCAAACAATTGCATTTTAAAGAAAACCGCAAACGAGATGCTTATGTTGATGTAAGTCTATCATTCTATACCATGATCTACATCAAATGATTTTTTATTACATTGTGGATAGTGGTGAGGCGATGTATTCTGCGGATAGTGGCTGTTGATCAAATCTCTTTGATAATAACATTCGGGTCTTTCCTTGGCATCGAGAAAAGCTTTAGCGAACGGATTGTACTTGATTTTCAATGATGTGACCTCCTCGTTCTGGTATGCGGTCACGGCAATAAACTGTGTTTCTGGAAACGGATAAGTCACAATTCTTCTGAGATCAGTGCCGACTTTTACTAGATGGACTCTGGGCTCATATTTATGCAGAGAGTTCAACATTATCTGAAAGACGAGACTAATTAATAGAAATAAAACAGTAATACATCATCTTAAAAAATATAGACGATCAATACCTGGCCATTTCCATTGGTTTTATTCGTCAATTTGACTTTTGCAAATGATATCGGTTCCTTCATCCAATGTGCACCGAAATTTGGACTTTCGGGATGAATATAAATGGCATTCGTCGGTGGAACTTCAGCTTTTCCTCCAGGCACCTGCACAGCAAATATTATTACAATTAACCATTTTTTTAAAAATATACATTAAAATTAAGATTAAATTACCCATTCGCCATTTACATATTTCCAGCGATGTGGATCAATCTGAACAAACTCTAATAAAACCGTATACATTGCCGTAGGATCCAAACCACTGGCAGTCACTTTAACCACTGGAAACATTCTCCTGAAAATTAAATTGTATTAAATCAAATGTAAAAAGATTCGGATGTATTTTTAATGGTTGTATTGTACCTTCCGTTCTTGGTGACTATCATCTCGTTGGTCAAGGTCTGAAATCGTACCCATAGATCTCGATCGTCTAGCGATATGGTGACCTCTCGGTCTGTTCTGGATCCCCGACTGTTGGTACTACTGCCAGTGGGTTCAACCACATTCAATATATGAGATGTCGTCATTTCTAGGTTGCCGTCGCTTCCGGCTAAATCAAACATAATAATATTATAGGTTATTATAATTGATAATTATACAAAAAGCAGAATATAGAAATACTATTGATTCCTGATATGTATTAATAGGAAGAGTACAAGAATTAAAAAAATATTTTGACGTGTTATTCAAATTCAAGATTGTAAAATCATATTTTTTTTAAATACAGAGGATAAAAAATTATCACCACTGAGCTAGAATTTATTTAAATCAATTTTCAACATAATCTCCTTGCTATTCAATCATTTTTATCAAATTGTTAATAAGGTCTTGTATATTTTACTTTTTAAGCGAAAGCTTTAAACTTGTATAATTACACTCAATAGATAATACCGATAAAATATAAGACTATGGAGTGACTCGTTAAAGTTATTTTGTTTTAGTAGTTAAGATTTTCAATCGTTCACAAAAATAAATAATAAAACTCTAATAATTTATAGTTATTATTACATTGATATGAGGACATCGTAGTAACGTTACACGACAATACTAAGATTTGCCTCGATACGTTGCTGTAGATCGAGGAGCAATAAAAGGCACGTGAAGGACAGATGAACTCATTATTGATACTGAAGACCCGTTCTAGAACCAAAACCACTCAAAGAGAGCAAGAAAAAGCACCGAAGAAAAAGTTTATTGAAAAGCTGAGTTTTCAACGAAGAATTAAATTCAAATGACATGAATGCCAGAGGGTTATGGTATTTATTGGAAATACATAAGGGCAGGGCCTATCAGAGAAGGGGAGGGGGGACAACTGCCCCGGGCCTCGCAGTATTAGGGGCCCCAACTTGGCAAGTCAATATGTTAGATAAAAATATAGTGAAAGGCGAAACAGTACGAAATTTACAACCAACCCAAAGTGAGAAATTGGTATTTCCTGTATTAAAGGGCCTCTAAAATATAACGCTGCCCCGGACCTCGGATTTTATCAAAAACCTTGCATAGACGTATCATCTTCTCAGATTTACAAAAATCCCTGATTCTCTTTTTGCATGATTTTGGATTAACACGCCTCAAAAAATGGGCCGTTTTATTTTACATATACATCAACTCATTTATATACGTCAACTCTTCTATAGCACTCCCTGATCTAGAAAGGCTAAATGTGATGATATGAACGGCAAAAATAGAACAAGATTATTTAAAATATTGGAATGAAAGTTTCAATTTGCAAAATACAATTAACAAAACGTAACCCTAATTTAGTTATAGCCTACTATTGGGCGAGTTTCTATAGGGTGTTACCTATCTCGGCGCTATAGGAGGGTTGACTGAATTGAATTTTCGTTTGACATGGTATAAAAAAATCAAAGCAATAAAAACAAATATTTATTAAAAAATAAATTCCCCGTCGTGCATATTCTTAAAAATAATATGTATTTTTAGATATTATTATTATTTATTTTTTTTGTTAGTTCCATAAATTATTAAATTAATAACAATAATATTACAAAAAAACATATTATTCTTGCAAGCGGCTTAAGATCAATCAAAATATCATAAAAACAGATAAAACAGGGATAAAAAGAACTTTACGTTAAATTTAATTTAAATTGTAGTAATTTAGTATTTTTTTCTTGAAAATATAAATGTTATTATGTGTAAATAATGAATAAATTCGTAGTTTTCGAATCGTATCTAGTGTGCAAAAAGATAATTTGGTGTGTGTTAAATAAATATTCGACATATTTTCGGTTTTACACGGACTTTCACCTGTTATTACCCTTTGAAGATGTCTAGAGTTATGATTCACCTCTGACGAAGAAGCGAAAACATCGATTCATTCCGCATTCAATTTTTTTTTTAATAAGAGAATATGAAAGCTCGCCGATAGCTTTCGAATTGATTATATTATTCACAGCGCGTTTAGGGGTATTTTGACGCACGTTCATATTAATTGATATATATCGCTAGTTAAAGCATTTAGTATTTGTATAAAACGGTATTATTTAAATGAAAACTGTCTCCGATAACACGAAAACGTTTACGAACACAGGTGTCAATATTTAGTGACAGTGTTACGTCAAAAATCACACGTTCACTTCAATATATTTTAGAAAAATGAAGATAAAACACTGCTATGAATTTGTTAAATAGAGCTTAGACTTTTTTAAAGAATACTATATAGTTTTTATACCTGGATACTTTATTCGCATTCTATAATTAATATGAAACTAATCCAGAAGCACAACCACTCACGTCTCTTCCCGGCTCACGACTGAAGAAATCTATGACAGGTAGAAATCCTTGACAGGAAGTGAAAGTGAGTAAAAATGCAAATATTTGAAAGGATATTGTATTCTGATTTTAAGGAGCAATTCCTGCTTAAGAGATAATACACAATACAATAGAGATAGCAGTGTAAAGTGCATTCATTGTCGATTTCAAGATTTTATATTTTTTGTAAATAATGTTAAAGGATAAAATATAGTATTTTTTACATTAATATATCAAAATTTATTTGAATACGTTTGCTTTTACGTCAAAAATTAAATCAATTTATTCATGTTGATATTTTTTAATCTCGAACAGGGACGGATTTTAATGTTATTTTCAATAAAGCGCCCGGGCAAGTGAAATGTTTTGTTGACTTTTATGAGTTTATAGACATGTGTAGAAGGAGCGTACCATAAAACTAGTATTTTTATTTCTTTCCTGAGGTCAACTCATCCATCACAGTAGGAGAAATTTTTTAAGTGCAATATAGTTTATCCATAATTTATCGCCGACACTCGTCATTAGGAATTCTATATAATTGTGTGTATTTATTGCCGGCCATCTTTGACGGAATGCCAAATTACGCAATCGGCTTTATTTTGACAATGATGACACAGTAGATGACGTGTCACGATTTTATTATTCTGATTATGATATAAAATAATAATTTAGCTGTATAGAATTAAATTATTTCACGTTATCTATTTATAATATTAAAATTAAGACGATAAAAAAATAGATTTCATCATCTTTAGATGTACAAATCATCGAAAACATCTTAGAATATTATTCGACATAACTGATATTTTATTTATACAAAAGTTAATATATATGTAATATCATATTTTAAATCTAAGTATTTTTAAAAAAAATACATCAATCTCATAGTATTTTTTGATAATCTTGATAAATGAATATGGATAATATGTGGAATTTAGAAAAAAATTAAAGCAAATAATATGGTAAAGTAAAATATATTTTTTATTAAAGAACTAAGTACTATGCTTAAACTTTACAATTAAAATTATTCGAAAGAATGTTGTTGATTATATTAAATCAAACGAAAACTCAAAAAAATAAATTAAAAATATATACGTATTTTTCATTTTCTTCTGTAAATTCTGTTATGTTGATCCAATTATTACTGACGTATTTTGACATAGGTAACTATATTGGATGCTTACTTAATTGTTGGCTATCGAAAAGGTATCACGTCATATTTTTTACTCAGAAAACTTTAGGGATAAAATGATTTTTTATTTTTTTTGCAAATTATTATCACAAATAACATCTTTGAACTTTGCAATTGACTATAGTAAATACCCATGATTTATTTTCTATTTTAAATACGACTAAAATTACTACATTTATATTATTTACTTATTCTACGTATGATCAAATTTGAGATATTCATGAATGAAAATTATCATTCATGAGTTATTTTCTATTTTAAATACGTCTAAAATTACTACATTCATATTATTTATTCATTCTACGTATTATAAAATTTGAGATATTCATGAATGAAAATTATCAGATAATACTATAAGACTTCCTGTCCGTGGAATTCCTGGAATATAAGATAAACAAAAATACATATATTCGTCTGAAATGAAATTTAATAATATATAATATTTAATAAATCTTGAGATTATTTTTATTATTTACTCTAAAATGTTTCAACGGCGGCTATGTTTTTTTTAATATAAATATTTAATTAAAATTGACTGATATTTTATATAAAATCAATTTTGTAATGAATTACTTTTCTGGACAATAAAACAGTTTTCGTGAATATAAAATTATTTTTTTTACCAAAATTGCATAGATTTCAAATAACTGGTTAATAAAATATGGAAGCATCATCCGAATTTGGACAATTATATAAATATTTATTAGAATTTAATAGAGTATCGCGACAGATCATTAACACAGTGTCAGCTCGTAAAATAACAAGATCGGAAGTTGCACATGTAAATTTGTTAGTATACTATTTTAGCGTCAGAGTACGAATTGGTCGCATATAATTACACACTTATTGGTGTATACAATAATTTATTTGTTTGTAGTTTTATAGACATTGCTTATACGCCATTATTATTATAAATGCGGCAAGAAAGACTTACGGATTACAAAGGCACTAATTTTAACACATACAAACCGGCCTCCGGGCCATGTCATTCATAGACAATTAACAATGTGACTTAACAATTATCATAGCCACGAGTGATAAAAACCGTCTGTCAACAGTTCTGTAAATGAGGTGGATATTTGTCTACACGCATTTAATTGTAATAAGCTCCGAGTGGATCAAACTGTTACAATATATGAATCAATAGGCATCGCAGATGTGTTAGAGCAATTCCCAATTCCAAAAAAAAATAAGAAAAATAAAATAATCTCATTGTATTTAATATACTGACGCTGGAAAGCAATCTTGCTGTATCTCTGTGGCGGATTTAGCACTATATATGCCCCAGCGGTAATTCAATTTTGACGATTTTGAGGCCCCTCCTTCTCAAAATATTTTTACTACACCATATAATGTACATTCTGGACGCACGTTTATTATTAACTTCTTAACAATTTATGTAAAAAAAACTTTTTAATATTTATTATTAGAAAAATTCAGGGGTTATTACTGTATGGCTATATGCCGAGGGCCCCTATGCCGTTTTGCAATAAGGTATATATGCGCCTGAATCCATGGATCATGGTCAGCGGAATAGTCAGTGTATATGGTTCGAAATATGACGGTTAGTGTACCCAGATGACATAAATAACAAGCCATAGCTGGCGTCATTCATTTGTCTATTTAATTTAACCCTTTATAGGGCAAATTAATTATATTGGATTTTTTTTATTTTTTCAATAACAATAAATTAACCAAAAAGCGTTCTCGACAAAATATTATCGATTAAATATATACGTTACTAAGATTGATATTTCTATGGGCGCTCATGGAAATATAGACCTTAAAGCGACTGGTTAATA
>JAGXCT010036312.1:67029-97087 GCA_022495035.1 Philopotamus ludificatus | reverse complement strand
TTATTTTTTTAGTTGAGATGGAAGAACATATCCTAATCAACATGTTTGCATAAATTTCTAATAGGAAAATAGTCTAATATAACGGGCGCCGCACTCAGATGCAAAATCGTGTTTAGACCCGCCGAATTAAAAGAGTTAAAAAGGTTCGATCTTTTCCAGTAAGATTGTATCCAGTAAGAGGTACCTAAACACTTAAAGTTCCTTAATTTCTCTAGTTTTTTATTCAATGTCATTTTTTAAATGTATTCATCACAATTCATCATTTGAGCTGCCTTTGGTTGGTCTTTAAACGTCATGTACCAAAACGAAATTGTGCTCGATCGGTTATTAGTCCTTCGACATATACACTGTATATTTTTTAGCAGTCGCCATGGCACTATTGTCTTGTTTTAATTCCCAAAGCATCACATGACGAATATTCACTTTTTGACCCTCCATTTTAAGGGATAGAAACAACACTTTATTGTAACGTGCATTGCATAAAACATACATCAAAATAATAACAAAACTTTATCTATTAAGCAAAAGCAAAAGCTCGTTTCTCCCATTGACTCATAGTGAGTGGATAAAAAAAACAAAAAAAAAATAACCGATCTCCATCGGAAGCTATTTATGACTCAACCTATAAATTTATGCGTACAAGTATAAATAAATTTGTATGGATTTTATTTTATAATATAACGTAACTTCCGTGCGATTATATTAATATGATCCGATATGTAAAAACGTACACATATTATAAAAAATGATATAAACGTTACCTTACGTTTTGTAATCGTATTAGTATTTGTATTTGCTTACCTGAAACAAAAAATAATAATTGGTTAATATTTAAATATAAATATAGCATATATAATATAAATGTCAACTGTAGAATAATTTACAAGATTAATATTTAAATTACGTAAAGTAAATATAGAAATTGGTTTCTCATTTTTTAAAAAAAATTTCAAGCCATTGCCTGGCCCAATGAGTAAAAAGGATTTAAAATTTTAGTACACCTATTTTTACTCCTTTTCTCAATATTATACAATAATAAATTAAACTTTAACACCCTGAATTCTTAAGAGGACAATAAACATAATTTTATACTATTAAGTTGATTCAAACGCAACGAAACAATTAATAAAATAAAAATACCATATTACCAGAATATTTAAATCTTATTAATTATACCAATATAATAAAAAAAAAAACATACAAATCAAGATATGTAATCAAGATATTAAATCAGGGGTAAGTAACCTGCAGTATTAATGCCCTAACATTATAGTCTTGATTTATATATTTTTTAAGAAAAAATAAGGCAGACTATATATTTTATTGATAAAAAGATAAAATAATACGCATTTTATATTTTAATTGACAGATATCAATTCAGAAAATTAATTTCATTATATTTGCTATACCCGAAAATAAAAAAAGGATGACGTTTTACTAACATTGAGGTTTAATTTTATTTATATCTAAATGCCATACTGAAAATTGCGTTCCATAAGCACGAAATTATTTATGATAAATATTTGTTTTTTTTTAATATAATATTAATTGGAACACTCTGTAGCCTCGCAGTAAATATATATCTACAATCTGATATCGAGAGATACTATAAAAATTTATGCGCATCATAAAAACTTTATTTCCCTTTGAGATTAAAGAAATTATTAACAGTAATAACAGAAAAAGTTTTTACTGTTTTACATTCGACCGGAGAATATTATCGCGGGTAACCTTTTAACGGGCTGTTTATATCGGGAGAGCGGACCCGGAGATGATGTTGCAGAACCGTGTCGGATTTTTAATCCACTTTCACACGGCGAAGGTGCGTTTAAACAATCGTTTTGTTTCGCAATCGGATACAAGGAAACGGCGACTGTCAATCTGTGGTCTGGAATAGTCTGACCATTTAATATAGCCGCATAATATACTCTGGATCAGTGTTTTTTAATGTTGATTTATAAAAATAATAATTTATTAATTATATTAAGATTACAAGAATAAATAAGCTTTACATTTTAAATCACATATAAGCTTTCCTGAAAAGTTTTCTTGCACACCTGAGTTATAAACAGCCCAGGTTAAGAAACACTGCTCCAGCTTATCCGGCTTTTAAAGATGAAGGTAGATATAATCCAAGTTATTAATTATCATTTCGTTCATAACGCTGAATTTATAAATCTTTACACTGTAATAATGTATATATTTTAAGATTTTAGCAAAATGTTTTTTTTTACTAAATACAAAACGTACTACATTATTTATTAGATAAAGCGTAAATAACATTTTATTTTATTGCGATAAAAAGTTTATTCAAACAAAAACTGTACATTATAATTCCGCATATTTTAAGACCACTATTTTCAAACTCTAAGTTTATAATAAAATACGAAACCAAATGATTTTTATCTTTTTTGACTTTTGTATTTTTTTATCTCGAAGCAAATGTTCCATCAAGTTAAAAAGGAGATAAATATTGCTCTACTGTAATAGTCTGATCAGGCTTTAGTAATTCGTAGTGAATTATTCAGAAGACATCCGCATAACCTTTTTTAATCAATGAAGCTATAATGGTAAATAAATATTCCGCGAAAATTTGGAATGATTTTATACACTGTGATATATTTAAAGATCTTCATATTAAAAGGCAAATGATGGTCATCTCTACTGATGTTTATGACGTCAAGTATTTACAGTATTATTTACGGTACAGGCAGAGATTTTGAATAGAAATTAAATACACCGTTCAAAATCTGGCCAAATTTCTTTTTCCGAGGTTTAAGGGCTTTAATCTTTTCTGACTCAGTAAGAAAATATGGATTCGATTAATAGAGAGCACTAAATTATTTATATATTCACGAAACCCAATTTTTTTTTCGAGACGAGATACACAAAATTAGTACATAAATTTCATTCCTTAAAATCGATCTCGAACCTTTCTATAGCGCCCCCTGCTATAGTGCTCCATTCTAGAGCGCTGTTTTAATAAAACGCTAAATTTTCTAGGTCAAATATATATTTTATAAATATGTTATTTCTTTGCCTCGCGAAATAGGGATCATAGGCAACGAAATGAGCCTGAGAGCAAGAGATCAAGTGATCAGTACCTCTTAACCATCTTACGCCCTTACGCCTGTACGCCCTACACATCAATATTTGAATGAATTCAATTTTAAAATAGATGAAGATCTTGCCAAAATATATGTAGACCAACTAGATAACTTAAAAACAACTCATTTACAAAATTTTCTGAAAACAATTTCTGGATTCAAAATCTATTTGAACACAACTGAACTGATTAAAAAAAATCTAATTAATTTATTTGGTGATTCTGATTTGAAACAAAAATACAAAGTTTTGCCATTAAATGCACTAATATATCCAATAATAATATTAAGAAGATTTGCGTTTCGAGTTCTCAAAATCACTCAAATTACATGTTTTAGAAATTATAAGTCGTTTGATAACATGTTTTATTAATTTTAATATTAGATCAAGTTCTCATTCTCATAATCAATCTATCTAAATCGGTTCCATACTTGAACAGATAAGATAAAAAGATGTTTATTATTCTAATACCCTTGGAGAAAGTTCGCACTCAAATTCTTTGTCTATTTTTTTTCTGGACGTTTAAAAAATATCACAATTTATTTTTCGTATGAGTACAGAATGTAATAAACATAACAATAGTATATTTTTTAAAATATAATCAGCATCCTTCGCTGTTGACTAATAACAACCGAGATCTTGTAACAAGTCCTTGATTGTTTTACGCGAATCCATATAATGTTATCATTGATTTTAATCATTTTTTTTTATATAAGTATAAACCCCATTTTTAAGTATATTTATTCGACTATGACAATGAATGGCATAACAAATATATTCTAAAACGCCATTCACCCAAATAAAGATTCTAAAGATGCAGGGGAATGAGTCTCTCACACTTATATTCCCTCCAGTAACAAACCACGACACTGGATATTTTTAATATGAATTCAGTTGGATTGAAATTTATATTATTTGTTATAATTATTTTTTCAACACGCCAAACTACCTATATACATATGTTTATTAACATGCAGAGGCAATGGGTCTCTTCCGCTTACATTTTCTCAGCCCTGTTATAAAGAATTCCTTGAACTCATAGTTTTCGTCGGACATAATATGTAAGAGTTTACCTATAAGTCATAAGCGTGCTAAAAGCGCATTCCGCCATTTAATTTTAATTAAATATTAGTTAAACGTCTAGGACATGTTTTATTCCTCAGATATAATTAAAAATCTAGTTAATCACCATATATTGTTCTTAATGAATAAATAAGTTTATTACTATTCTAGTTAGCGGGGTCATAAATCCCAATTTGGACCACACCGCGGCCGAAACGACGCGGTTTTCCGTCCGTTTCCTCGTGGACTTCTTTTGTCCCATTTTTCATTTGACCGCAATTGTTATGTGAGAGGTTATGGCTCAAGTGATTTCACGGTATTATGTGTCTAGGATATTTATTCACCTGTTAAAGGGCTTACTGGGATTTATATATAAGTGATATTTCCAACAGGGGATTTTTGCTATAATGCCGTATGACGCTTGGAGAGCTTTCAGCGCGGCTGCCTGATAAGCTCTGGCTTTCGAATCGATCAGGGGTTTCCAACAAGCCCAATTAAAATATAATAACAATTAAAATCTAATCTAAATACGTAAATATTTGCCATAATTTCATAAAACCCATATACGTACATATATAAATTAATATTAATCTATGGACGCATAAATATAATTATATATTATATCTAATGGTTGTATAGCCCTGTGGATTGCAACGTCAACATACGAGCTGTGCGCAGAATTTTAAATTCTTTACACATTTTTATTAGGCATATTTTCAGGAAAATTGTGTTTGAAATAGAGCCTTTAATCAATATGTACGCGTGAATTTACATTAAATTGCGAGAGAAAAATGTGTTGCTTAATTATTTTTATAAGCGAGTGGACGAATCAATATTTGGCACGTGCTGGACGTATATGTGCGTCATATAATAAAATATATATCTATACATATTGTCCGAAAGAATTTTCAGATGCGACGCCATATTTAACACTCATCTGCTTACAGAGTCGTCATTGGTATCATAAAAGCTTTTTACAAATGTACCATTAGCGTCGGATTTTTTTCAGTATAAACCATTTTCCTTTCATGCCTTTGCTCTTTTTGTATCGGAAATCCTGAGAATTGCGGTACCAAGGCTTCTCTGATGAGTTCTATTAAATTACAGTAAAATTTTAACTTTGAAAATGCGAGTATTTTTATTATTTTATTACTTTTTTTTATTATTCATATTGTAATTATTTACGAAAAAAATACATTAATATATGGAGTAGTTTTTTGTGCCGTTTTCAAGGCTTGAATTATTTCCTATTTGAGATTCAGTGGTCGTACCGATGTTAATCCATTGCCAATCACCCCTGGGCCCAGAACACAAAACATGCTGACGTTGCAAAAAGATTGCCTTTTCCCGCTTTATTTTTTTTTTTTGCTACATTGTTAGTTTCAATAAATGTATCTCCAAATTCAAATCTGGGTTTAAACGTATACTGGCGTCTTATAGAAAAAAAATATACATACATAATATACTATTATAATAACTATTTAATATATCCAAAAATATATATATAAATTTATATTAAATTAGCACAATTATTATATATAAATCTGTTTCAATATTAATACGTTTAACTTTTTCTATCTGAAAATCTCAAGTTTCATTAGCTGAAATTCACAGAGAATGAAAGATAATGTATATCTTTTTTAACAAAGAAAAAATTAACAAGGAGCTATTGTAGAAAGCGTAATAGAGAGTCTCTTAATCGTCAGTGGTTAAAAATTTCCTTAAAAAATAATCTGACTTAAAAAAATAGATTTCTAGTCTCAAGAATAATCTAAAACCCTTTATTTACTGAATTAATAAATAAAAAATTGGTTTGAATTCAATTTTAAATAAATATTTTATAAATATAAAAATCATAAATATTAATATTATATAGAATCCTATCTCATTTTAACGTCCTACTAAAATTAGAATGTCGTCATATTTAAAGATGATTCGACACCGTTGATTAAATGAATTTTACTAACAAATCTCAGAATAAAATAAATAAAATATTGTGAATAAAGTCACACACGTGGCAGAACACTGACTAGATCTGAAACCTATTAAAACATAGGAATATTTTGGGAAATAATAAAATTATTTTATAAACTAATATCAGATATTGCAAATAAAAACATAATAATATTAATAATTTATTTATTTCAGCTCCAATAATTCATCAATGCTAATACCTAATTATTTTGTTCAAAGATTTCATAAATAATATCTATCTTATTCATTTATTATTTATATATTTGACTACGATGGCAGAATGGCATATAGATAAAGATTCTAAAGATGCAGAGGGAATGAGTCTCTCACACTTATATTCCCTCCAGTGTCAAACCACGACACTGGTTAATTTTAATATTATTTCGGTTGGATTTAAATTTATATTATTTATTCAACGAAGTATAAATGTAGATAAATTAATTTATCTACTAATTTTCTGAATTCATCAGACACCTATCCGACTACTAACTTAGCTCAGTCGCGGTTAACTTGCATTATCGAAACAATACATACAAGCCATAACACCGGTTAACTATACCTATAAACTTATAAATATAATTAATTCGTGTAATAATATAATCCCTTTTTATATAATATGAATATATTTTTTTTAGATAACAAAATATATGTGCGACCGTCCCTTCTATACCGCTGTTTTTTACAAAACGATTAAATTTCGAAGTCTAATTGTGTATTTTGTTAATTTGTAATACAATGAGACGCTAAATAAATGCTAATCACTTTTGGTTGACAACAAAATGTAAATTTAATGTAATGATTTTGTCAGTCATGTAAGTTACAAAATACAATTAAAAAAAATTAATGCGTAGTCTTCTATAGCGTGACGTCTATCTCGGCACTTTAGGAAGATTGACTGTATTTTGGAGCAATAATTATTTAACAATATGATCAGAGTATTGATTTACAGAAACAAGTTTTAAGTTATTATAAAAAAAAGTAATAATTTTCATATCTTCACAACAATTTTTAGAAATAAAATTCAGCTCCTTCAATCAATATTAGCAAAACATTGTTATTTTTTAATCTGTGCGAACATAAAGTCGCTGGAGGCTAAGATTAGTGAACACGAAAGCTTGTGTTATTCTTTTTTAACAAAAGTAATTTCCACATTTTCCATTTTCCATTTAACAAACCATACATGCACAATATACATAAAATGGGAAAATAAACAAGCGCATTTTTTCCCATTCGATGAATCTGTTTATTTTTTATCGATATAAAAAAAAGGTTCGTGGATATTTTCAACACTCCATTTTTTTGCATTTTCTATTTATCTGTGAAATAACCATCAGTCAGATTTAAATTGCATACTGCAATGCCGCGAACGTGTCGCGGGCAACCTTTGTCGGATCGGCATTTAAAAAAAAGCACACGGGCAATAAAAAAGACCCAACCCACGTCCCTCGTCCACCATTGAAACGGGCCAGTTGACAATTTTATTTTCAGCGTCGATCTGAAACAAAACGGTCATTTAACGCGAGTTACGACGTTACGGCACCGGAGGCGCTGAAATGCGACTTTGCCATTCTGTCGCCGGAAAAAACGCCCGCCACAATATTCGACAAAATTCGACGATGTATTCTCATTTAAATCCTTCTTTTTCGTATTCCTCATAAACTTGTTAAGCGGCCGATGCCGCCAGGAAAACTTAATTAAAGTTTGCCCTGAGTATCTGATCCGATCACGGTCCAGCCGGCTTCGGCTCGCTCCGGGAACAATCCGTTCGGTTCCGGCAGTCCGCGATATTTCTCGATAAATAACCAGCGATTTCTGGTTATCGATAGCCTCGATTTATGTAGGAGTAGACGGAACGGGAGTGACAATCTATTACAGAGATATCGGCAGGAGAGACGCTTGACGGATACAAAAAAAGAATAGCCTTGGAAACTAAAACCGATAAACGAATAAATTTAAGTGGCTTTTTTGTGACATTCGCCAAGGAATTAACCCACTAAGTAAACGTATACAAAAAAATATATATGTACTAAAAATACAATCCGGGAAAATCGAGGCGCGTACTCAACCTATCAGGACGATTTATGATACGATGGATTTTCTACCCAATAAAATCATAAATAAACGCGAATGATTTATTAGAAAGCATTATAATACAAAGTATTAAGCTTGTATAGTGTCATTTTTTTTAAAATCAAATTATTATCCGATCGCATAGAATATTTTAGGACAAGAGATCGGGATCCTAATTTTCAGCTTGCAATATTTCAGAGCAGTCTTGTCAAATAATCTACATTTATTACGGGATAAATCGCGCTAAACGTGCAAATTACAATCCTAAATTGTTCAGGGAATAGTTTGGAGTAAAATCCCATAGAACGGCATTTTCCAGATGCTGAATCGCACGAGGCTTTGAAAGCGAAATGCCGTGTCGACTAAAAAAAATCTAAAGTATATTATCTTTTTTACTAAACTATAAATATTATTAGGATTAATATAATTATCATAATAATTCGCCGATAAAATTTAGAGTTATTATCGTAACACTTTTAACTCTGTGAATGTTTTAATAAAAAGTTCATCTGTTTCATTTTTTTTATATTATTTAAGATGCCAATAGTCTTTTATCACGCTTATTTTCGTTCTCAAAAAAATAAGGCAGTCCAGTGTTATAAGCGATTGAGTAAACATTGAAGATAAATAATGTCTTACGCAAACAAATGTCGATCGCTTATAAATGAAATATTATGACTTCGCCTAGAGTAGATTTACTATTTCGCAAGATTTCTATTGCTTTATGTTAGTAAAACGATTTAAAAAAATATATCATGGAAGTCAAGAATAAAATTACCTCGGAGCGAATAAACAGAAAAATATAGGCCAATTAATTAAAAAAATCGCTTTAAACATGCAAGTGATCGATTTACAAACATGAAGTTAACCGCGACTGAGCTAAGTTAGTAGTTGGATAGGTGTCCGACGAAAACTATGGATTCAGGGAATTCTTTATAATACTGTACAGTAAATATGTAGGAGAAAGAGACCTTCGCATATTTTATAAAAATATTTATGTAGGAAGTTTGGCGCGTTGGTATTAATTAATACAATGTCACCTATTCTATCTTTCGTTTAATAAATAATTATAAAACAAATAATTATTTATCTAAATAATATAAAAATATTCCCCCCAGTGTCGTGGTTTGACACTGGGGGGAATATTAGTGTAATAGATTCATACCCCTTGCATCTTTAGAATCTTTATATTAGTGAATGGCTCTTTGGAATTCTTTTGTGCCATCTGTCCATAGAAGTCAAATAAATACCTAAATTAATTAATTTAAAGACGTAAATTGCGGCAAATAAAAACGTAAAATTGATTATTTAATGTACTAAAGTGAATCTAAAATAAAATTATTGAATAAAATAGAAATACTAAAGAATTGTATTTTAGACATATGGAAGAATCAAATAAATAATCCTTTTAATCTCTATTGATCCCTGCTTGAGAAGATTGCTTGGAAATCACATGTTAACTCATTGATATAATTGACGGCATCCAAAAAATTAAATAGAAAATGGAAAATTTCTCTGAAAAATATGTTTTGGCCTTCATTTTGTAATTGTAAAAATGGTCTGATACGCCGTACTTTTGATAATTTTGCATCCA
Source organism: Philopotamus ludificatus (assembly GCA_022495035.1). Classification (NCBI taxonomy): domain Eukaryota; kingdom Metazoa; phylum Arthropoda; class Insecta; order Trichoptera; family Philopotamidae; genus Philopotamus; species Philopotamus ludificatus. The sequence continues at coordinate 87,282 of JAGXCT010036312.1, read as the reverse complement.
TTTAAACGAAAGCTAAATAAACAGACCACAAATTCAAAAAGTGATACACTCCATCCTCCAGGGGGTGTTAAATTACCCCACGAAACGGTCATCGCGTTTATATTATTCGCTCGTTTCTCGCCAAACGCATTTACATACATTTCATCCGGTTATCTTCCGCAAATGAAAATGAATTATTTTACATTTCAACACGTTTAATTATTAGGTACCTGAGGTCCCAAAAGGTTATACGGCTCGACCCTTTTTGGTAAGCAACACGTATCAAAACCGAGCTGTGTGTTTTTGTCCCCGTTTTTCAGCACTATGAATTACTTTTGAATACAAATTCGGATTCCGCGCGAAAACACACCATCTCATCCCACTTTAAATAATATCGAACAATGAAATAAATATATATATATAAAATCATTCTGTATTTATAAAGAGACGGTTCATTGATGTTCGGGATAATCTTTAAACGGTCGGTACCGATATCTGGAATAAAAAAAAAGTCGGGTCACATTAATGAAATCCACATTATCCAGCAGCCGGCCCCAAATGGGACAAGGGCTGAAACAAAAAGAATTCGCAGAAAACCCTATGTCGGCCATTAATTTCAATCTCATTACATCTGGCCATTGTGCCCGGTGCAGTTTTTTTTCCCCGTGACGCGAAAACTTTTGTTTTCGCAAAACAGAATAAAAAAACATTGGGCAAATGTATGCGCGGGAAGGATCATAAAAAATAATGATTTTTTTCCTTGTTAAATATCCTTTTGTTCCTCTCTGACTAATAACGGCATGGAGTGGCTGTACTCGAATTATATACGAATTTTCATGCAGAATATTTGATAATCATTTTTTTATTAATATAAATATTATACAGACTCGTAGTCATCGAGAATGTATTAATAAATAAAAATATATATATATATATGTATTAATATAAATATAAGCGTACGCCACTGGGGACCACTCGCCAATCTCACCGCTAATGTATGTGAAACAAATTCCATCCCTGGCCTTAATGTCGGTGAGATTTTTTTCCTTGTGGCTCTTTCGAATTTTCACGATTCTCCCATTCGATTTGATCACAATTGCTATTGGCTCCGTGGGAAGAAAAAATGAGATTTTTCAAGGCGCGAGGGGGTCCGTCCGGGAGGCCAGGGGTGGCCAACCTGATCACGTCCCGCCATGATTGAGCGCGGCCCCCCCGTGGAACGCCCACAGAATAGTTTATCTGATAATTTATCAATCGGCCGAAAATACGTGGCGAAGAGTGACCGTTCAATGGAGTAAACTGCGTGTGAGCCCCTGACGTGCCACTGTCCCACGAAAAATGAGAAGAGAAAGAGAGGGAGAGGGCGATACGACGTCGACTATGACGTCAACCGATGTTAACTCAACACGCAACCCTTCTATAGCACTGAGATAAGGACTACGCTATAGAAACCCGCCTAATAGAAGACTAATAAAATCAATACAAGGTGTTTTAATTGGATTTTAATAATATTCTTTCCAAATACAAATTTGACATTTAGTACTGATGAAATCTCCATCAATATTTCGACTTTTATTCTAAGTTATTAAGGATAATTCTAAGAATAAAAATAGTTATTCATGATATTTTGGGGGTTCAAGCTCCGCTGATAAATTAATCTGACTCCATAAGATTATTTATTAATGACACTTGTATTTATTGGGTGCATTTTTAACATACAGACATAATGCAGGAAGTATATTATAGATAAAAGCGATCGCGTCGGTTTCACTGCGTCGAAGTAGCGACGTCGATCTGCTTCCGGTTTACCATTCCCTGGTGGTATATGACGAAGATTCTTGTAGCGTAATGGCCACTGATGTCGATATTGTGGTATACGCCAACTACGAGGTAGAAGAGTCCCTAAGCTTCCAGGGGACGTAAAGGACGTTGTACAAAATTGCAACAAGCTCGAGTGTCTGCAATTTGCGGCCAATAGCGCGATCGAAGTCAGCGCTCAGGCATCGGAGAGTGTGTTTCTTCCCGACGAGCATCGTCAGCTCGGTCGGTATCTTCGGTACACTCGGGTTTAGAAGTAAACCCGGACTCTGATGTTTTCGACTCGGGGCGCCCTATTTATACTGGACGGTTCCCCTTCCTGACCAAACGTTCCGTGGGAACGGATTAGTCAGGTAGTCAGTTTTTGCAATGGCAATGAAAAAATCTAATTTAAATCTTCTGCAGCTGCGTGTAACAATGTTAAATGCGACCAATTAGCATCTTGTCGCTAATGGCCTAATCCCTTGCAGGTGGTCGGTCTCTCGATACTGTAGGCCACTCTTCCTTGATAAGGAGTTGCAGGTATAAAACTCTCCATTGTCTTATCACGTATCGTGTGCAATGTTTAGAGGGTTTTTACAACAGACCGAAGTTTATTTAAACTAAAAATGTCACATGTACTTCTAGACATCTCTGAATCCAGAGATCCTCAAAGTGTGACCACTACAATATGCTTAAAAATTTGGTCGATATATTGGATTTTTCTATTAATCGGTAGACCGACCGCCAAATTCTTGCGGCACGTGTCACTAGCATATGTTTCACTTGGCACGTCGTACCGGATGCGAGTGAGAAAAATCATCGCGCACGTGAAGCAAATCTTGTTGTTTTTATTTCTTTGTTTCGCAATTGCGGACAACAAAGGTCAAGGATTATTTACAATATTTGTTTTCTAGATTTTTTTAGACAAATTAGTAGCACATAGGATTTATACACATTTACGTAATGTGTAATTTGATCTTAATAATTTTATTCTTTGAACAAAAAATCTCATTTAGAAGGGAGCACTATAGGAGAGACTGCCATATACACCACTTTATAACAGAAAGCGCTATAGGAGGATTAAATTATTTTGCATTGTTTTTGTCCTGATTATATTGAATTGATTTTTTTTATAAACACATTCATGATATTCGTATTAAAATTATTAATTTGATATTAATAATATTGGAATTTGACATTAACAAGATAAATAGTTTTAACATTTTTATTTCCTCAAAAATAATCTAAAAAAGAGATTTACGACGAATATCACGAAAACAACATTTTTCTTAGTTTTTGTCAAATATTTTCTGTGTTTAAGAGTGTTGCTCTGATTTTAACAGAGAAAGATCAGACATTTAATGTAGTATATTATTTTTAATATAAATGATTTGTATGAAATTCGATTAACGACCGTTTTGATTTACAACCAAGGTGATGTAACAATACTTCAGTTATTAAAATAATATACTAGTATTAAATTTATTGATAGATTTCCATTAAAAAACCATTAATGATTAAAAATATTATTTCAGTAAATAAAACGAATATTATCTTAAATGTAGTGTCTTTTCTAGAGAATTTTTGATTTACTTTATTACTGCAACATACATTTACTCCGGTTATATAATATATGTTAAAAATCTGCAGAGGCTTATGTTTCTCGAGAGGTTATTATGCGAAAAAAATGCATTTTTTTTAATTGAACGTAAAATATTTTGCTGTCGAATGGCACGTTTTAGGTCATATCCAGTGATAAAACGACTTAAGCGACGTGGCATTTGCACGGTTCATTTGCTCAAGTACAACTGTCAGCGTCGAGAGGTTGTTACGCGAGTCTTCATCTACACTCCCCGTGTTTAACTCGTTGAACTTCTTTCAACATATTAATTAGCGAGCGACCCAATTAAAAAAATATAATAAAAATGCATTTAAATTTAAAATTAACAAAAAAAGGTTACATTTTTAAGAGGAAAATGTTTTTCTCGCCGTCTACAGCTTTCCATCGACCATTGTTGTCCATCGTATAAAGCCCCTAAGAACAAAAGACCCTGTTCAAGGTATTAAAATGTTTATTTTCTTGCTTTTCTGCTCTTGGCTAATTGCCTGTCACCTCTGAGAACAACAAAAATATGTACACGTATATATTTTTGTCAGCGGAGTGCCAAATGTATAGATACGTTTGCCGAATACTATTTATAAATTGGCACGTGTACTGATAACGTTGTTTGCGTATCCGTCCGGAACGCCATTGACATTTTTCTGACATTAGAAAATAAATGCTACAATTAAAATTCCATACAAAAACGTTGTGTACCGTGAAAATTTTTCAATTTATGAACGATCCTCTTTCAGACATGGCGTAATTCAGCGTACGCCATAGCATCATCTCATTTTCTTTATATTTTATATAAATTCAGCCTCCCCTCCTTAATTTTTCATGATAAAAACAATTCCTTAATCCATCCAGCCACTTAGTCAAGTATTTATGATAATTTCTGTATGTACTGATATTATCATAAAACATAAATTTGAAGAAAAAACGCTTTTAACTGATATTTGATTTAAAAATATTCCAAAAATTTGGCCTCAGTAATTCTCAAATATTCCGGATATTATAAAAAAATCTAGGAGAGCCAAATTCGGCATGGAAATATTTGCGGAATTTTATAGCTTAGGACAAGAAAAAATATCAGCCAGAAAATAAATCCGGCGCTTATGCAAATGAGACATTTTTACGTGCAAAATTTCGATCAATTTATTTATAAATTGATTAAATAAATCAAATATTTAATCTCAACGATTCGTGAATAAGAAAGGGGTTGAAAAACTGACTGAATTAATTATTTAAATATTTTAAAGGACATCTCAATAATATAATAAATATCAACTTAATTATTAATGTTTATCCGTAAATATTTGTGACTCTCTTTGTAGAATTTATATCCCCGGAAAATACCGTGCACGAAAAATACTCTGTATAAATAATATAATAATATTTTTACGATTTATTAGATTCTCTAGGTTAGCCATGCTTTTTTTAATATTAATATAATCAGATCTCATAAAAATGAAAAAGAGAACAGAATAAGCAATACTAATTATTTATATTTTAATGGCAAAGAAATGCAAAAATTCAGAAAAATATATGCGTTTATTTAACTCTCGCGAAAATAGATAAAAACTCAAATTTAGTGAGATAAAAAAAATCCGTTCTTCAGGGAGTCGTACATTACTCATCTATTGATTGATTATCTTTGCGAAGTAATAAAAAAATATTCAATGTAAATATATACAAATGAATCATAATCAAATATAATTGAGTGAAATCAATCGAGAGTCAACCAAAACGGTCGATTTAATCATACGTATTTTCTTTCACCGTCGGCCATTGCGCCATTAATTTTGTACAATTAACTGAATTTATTTTCCTGAAAAAAAACCCCCCAGTGAAAAGTATCCGGGGCGGTTAGTTCGACCGAAAACAGTTTGGACGAGTGACCAATATTTTTTCGCCATAACATTATTACAGAGGGGCGAAGGAAATGTCGTCGGCGGAAGAGTGAGACGCAGACGCCGCGGCGCCACCCCACATTGTTACCTTTGCTAGGACTAGGCAAAAACTCGAATATTTCATCTGCAGAAGCTCTTTGGGTAATAAAAATATATATATAAATATACGAGAAACCGCCTTTATTTTTAAATATTAAAAAATGCAAGGGAGTATTAGAACGGGTTTTAAATATGTAAATATATGAAATTGTATTAAATAATAATTCATGCTCAAAATTTATCTCGTATGGTTGAATAATAAAATTAAGATAGTTTTGCGAATTTATTCGGTTTTTCAATGACAAACTTTATTGGCGCCTCTACTGAAAAATGAAAAATCATCGTATTTTCCATAGGTCACCGCTGCCCCCATAAAGATTAATTCAGACAGAGGTTCTGTGGCTTCAACTTTTATCGTCCCTACTCTATTTATGTAAATATGGCGACGATTTACAGAACGAATCTTTTTTATTGTAATTGAACGGAATATTGCATAAAATATTTGTAACCGAATCAAATAAAAAGCTTCTAAAGCTGTTTTCCAGCTATTTAAATAGTGAAAATTATTGAAATATATATTGGAATTTAATGTTATATATTTTATCTTGTGGAAATATTAGTAAGAAGTTTATTTTCCGCGAATACGGAGACCAAAACATTATAATCGTGTTGTTTTTGGTTTAAATAAATCGAGCACATCGAAACATTTTCAACAGCCAACAATAAATAAGGTATCCAATATGACTAATAATGTCAAGATACGTCAGGGACGAATACTACAACAAAAATGTAAGAAATAGGCTTTTGAATTTCATGAAATTCAAATTTTCTGATTATTTAGTGGCTAAAATTATACGAAAAAAATAATTTATTACAGAAAGAAGAAAATAAGAACTTTATTTTTATGCTAGGATAATTTTCACGTAGGTAATAAATACTAGTTCGGTACTAAAGTTGACCTAATATATAAATAGAATTTTTTTACCAGTTTCACTACTGAAAATAACCAATCATAATTATTTATCATTTGAAAAATGATCAATTGAGTTTTAAAAATGAAAATAAGGGTTGTTATTTTAAAAGTGATATAATATTCGCTTATTATATTATTTTGCATTGTGTGATATTTTAAAGTATGCGTTTGCATAGGTAAAAAATACAGGCATATTAATTAAATCAGGTCAAGTTGATTATACAAAAATTATTAAACAAAATAAACTTTTTTTTTTAGCTACAAATGCACTTATGTCTCTTTTAAAATTAACAATTTATGAAAAATATATAATTGCAGTTTTCAATTTATATTTTAATCGAAATAAATTCTGAAATGTAATTTTTTAATAAAAAATAATCATTAAATATCTCTTTTCTATTAAAAAAAAAACTCAACTTTATTAAGAATTAATTGCAGTTATATAATCATGGACATAAAAATTCTAGTACGAAAATTAAATTGCATCATAAAGATAACCAATAACAAAAACACTTAGCATGGATATTAATTATGAATAATCTGAGGTATGTGAGGTATCTCATCTCATCATTTTTTTTATATTTTTCTCTTGTATGGGTCTTTAAATTATGTAATAAACTCAAATATTCAGGCCTTAACGTTTTCCAAATAAATGGAGAACTATAAATTTCGCGTTTGCTTCCTTAAAGATTTTATAAAAAAAAGTGGTTTAATTACAATTGGTACAAATGAAGTTATTCCACATTAAAAACAACATTTTAGCAAAATCATCAACTGAAGTATGATGCTCGTGACATTGCTTTCTTCTTTCAGGCAAAATAATATATTTAAGTTTAAAATTTATTGATTATATTTATATTCGAGAGTAGTATTCGTTTGGTTTTATATGGGTCAACACAATTCTCAAGAGAGGCTCTGTTATATCTTCTGCTCGAGTATTACATTTTAAATGCATCTAAAAGCTCTCTCGTATTATTAAAGGGTCTTAGCACTGACGTCGTATTCAAGTACAGCGAAAAGATAAATGTCCTGTCTAGTCTCTGCATGATCTGAACCGTGTTTTAAAGTACAACTCGAAGAAAACGCGCACAATCAAGAGAGTCACGTATCAGATACGCATTTGTATATTAAACTCGTAAATTTTCCGAGATGTATTACCATAAAATGTCGCAAATTCAGACGGGGCAATCTAATACGGCCCTAAGCCCCAGACCCTATTATGGACGAGGCTTATGAGCTATTTCCATTACGGCCCCGGAGTGATGTTTCGGAATGCATACATTCATACGGTCCTGCCGGCTCGGCACAATGTCGGCAATCGATGTCCCTTAAAACCATTGTCCCTTTGCTTTAATAATTAATTTGCAAACTTGCGAGACAGTGACAAATTACAGGATGTGTTTTGAATGACGGAAACGGAACGAATTTGACGACGGATAACCGAGCGCAGAAACAAAACGGATTATGACGAATGTTTGAATATGCCGACGATGAATTTTTATGGCGAAACAACGGAAAAAAATGGATATTTTCCGCAAGAAATAATTCGCAATTTGAATCAACTTAAACGCCGCCGTGAATAATTCGAGGGAAGTGTCGGTGGTGATATTAACACAGCCCCGTACTCGCAGAATAGTTGGATAGTTTCAATTAAAGTTGTCCACTGTCACCAGTGCACTTTATTAGGTGCAAGTTTCAAACAAACTCATTATGCTGTAGTGCTGCAGATAATTTTCAGACAACACTACTAAATTACGTGAAACTGGCTATACATTATTTATGGACTCGCTCGTAAAGTAAAATTTATGCGACTCAATAAAGTTTGACGTTTAAAATTTTAATCACACTTCAGCGGAAGGAATGGTTATGGATTCTACAAAAATAGGTTGAGCACACTAAAATCTTATATAAAAATTCAATTATAAGATAAAATAAAAATATTTTTATATCCGCACAATATAAGGGATGAATTCATTGACCATAAAAAAATAATAAATACAATGGTTGCAATCTACATATACAGTAAGTCCTCGAATTACGCGATTGATTGGTTCTGAAGGTTTTTGCGTAAGTCGAGGAAAGCACAATGCTTTAGTCTCATAGGATAGGTGAAAGTAAAATAGATCTACATATATATATATATACACTAAAAAAAATATTATTTATTGCACATAACAGAATCTACATACACATATTTATGGAAGTATCGGTCCAGTGTTAATTGTCTTTTAGCCCTTTTCTTTTATACATCTTTGCTCATTTCCGCTGAATGACTTTTAATCAGACTAAATCCTCTTCCTCTATATTTAAATGTAGTTCTTTGATCATTTCAACAAAATCTTGAATAACTATGTCACCTTCTTTAGTTGGTATACTACTCTCTTAAATCAATCAAGGGATGAGCTTATTTCATACGTAGATATTGCAACTTCACTCCGGGCAACACCATTTATTTAGAACAGTTTTATACATATTAAGCTCTTTCTAAAATTGGGTCAACGATTTTCCGTTCGGTCAATCAACAGCTCTAACTGCTATCTAAATGCATTTCGTAGATAATACTTTCTAAATGCATGTGTCTAATGTATAATTTTGAACAACATTGGTTGAATAATATAAACTGTATATTCATTATCACAAGGCGGATATCACAGTGCACATAGATTATTTTTAAAGCAATATTTTTTACCTCTTCTGAGGTAGCTTAAGTCAAAAATTAGGCCGAGGACTGACTGTTTATTAAATAATCAATAGATTGATCAAATAAAGTGCACTTGATTCAATCACTGTAAATAAAATCCTAATAGAATTTATGAAACCGTACTAAATGGGATCGTTTCTTAGAGTGTAAAGAAGATATTTAAATAAAATTTAAATAAACTATTTTAATCTATATATTGTATTATTTTAAGGTCAATGATTGATATATTTTATTATGTGTAACAATAAATTAAATATGTAACAAAAAGTTTTGTACCACTGACGCTGTACTACTATCATGTTGAGTACACGAATTAATTAATTCTCAAGCTTTATGGAGTCAACAACGTATGCGTTTAGCACTTCCTACCATTATCATGGAACAACTTGATAAATACTTGCAGATAATAGTAACACATTAATATCTATTGTTTTATTCTCTGCATAGTGCTTGAATTATTAATCAAAAATCATTTCTAATCGACCATGGATCTTAATTTATCTACTGCAATAGAATCATAGCATTGTGCTATTGTATATATTTTTTTATTATAAAAAGCTATTATTTAAAGCTTGTACTAACTCGTCAATGCCTTTTATTAATATGTATTACTGTATACATTTTTAATTCATCCTAAAGAAATATATCTAGTCTTAAAATATATGTCTAGTATTGGGTAGCTCAGTAAGAAATGTCCGATTATTTCTGTCAACTTTCAATTGCCGTAAAATATTGTGTTTCCATTCTCATATTTGAAACCGGGCGTTACATACTGAACGACCTAATAAAAGAAAAGTAGCATTGTGTGTATGTGAAAGCTACTACTTTATGGACTTTTTTTATTACCCTGTTTAAGGTTTTAACTTTAAAGCTTAAAAGCATTTATTTACATATGTAACTTTAGAAGAAATAGATTTACATGAAGGGAAAGAAGAACCGAATGAGGATCGCACTATAAGAGACCCAGAAGCCGACTAAAAAAACGTAAGTTTCGATTTTTGAAAAAATGACGGGATTTTAAATTGAAGAGCAATCATCACTCGGATAGTTTCTTAGCGATATAACGTCTAACGAGTTAGAAACATACAAATCACCTTAAAGTACTCGATAGACGCGGATAAACTACGCAGGTTACATGATAAAATCAGCTTTAATAATATTGTATTGAAGAGTCCTGTACAAAGAAGAAGCGGTAGTCCCAGAAAGAAGTCGTGATGATTTAGATTAGCTCAGAATTGATTCGGGCGTAACAGATGATCAAATATCATGAAGTCTTCTTCTTCGTGTGCCATGTCCATTTTCAGACGCAGGCGATCTACTGGTATTTGTCATTTTTATATAAATTATGTATATTTAATAAAGCTAGATCCCATCAGCTTCTTTCTTCCAAACTACCGTTCTTTCTAGCACTTATATATTTAAATATTTAAAAAATGAAAAGTACTTTCTGCTTTCGGTACAAAATAGTTATAAAACCAATCTGTAAGAATTGCCGCTCAATGTACTGGTATTTTTTTTTATTAATACCCTTCATTGCTCGAGGATTTATGGCACGGTTGATTAAAATATGATTTCATCATTCAATTTCCAAAAGCATTGATATAAAATAATAATGTCACGCGTTTTTTTAGACTTCGCCAAATACTTGATACTTTTGACAATGATTATTTCGAAATTGGTGATGATGGCTATTTACGTTTGATAATGTTAACTATAATATTGATGATTCTAAAAGTTAACGAATGATTATTAATAGCACATTCATTAAGAATTGGGAAAAACGTCCAAAAAATAATGGAAATAGTGATGATATAGACATTGGCGAAGAATTCGCTCGGCAATGTAACAGAGAGTAAAATCATCCCTTACAAACGAAAGAAATGTGCATACTCTACCGATGAGACAGACGATGAAGAGAATTATACATTCATTAATCCATTAATTCATTATTAATTCAATAATTAATTAACACAAAAAATATTTAATTTTACTATCAGTGATAGAATAGTAAGGCCAAATATTCTAAATAATTGTTTGGTACTTATTGGTTATTAGAACATATAGAAAATGAGCTTAAAAGAAACTAAAAACCACTGACTCATGTGCAATTCGTAGATAGACAAGGTATTCAACTAATTGTAAGTCACAGGGAAAGTATAATAAAAAAAAAGATATAGACATTGAGTGGATCCAGAGCTGCGATTAAATCACGGTCAATTTACATCTGATAGCGATTGATAAACCAAAGAAGTATAGGGATTGCATTGTTTGCGGTTCTGATTCGCAAATAATAGCAAATATTTCCTATTATATGCATAATTTATAATTGTTATCATAATAAAAAAATATGAATATAATTTTTTTTATTTAAGTAACAAATTGGCAAATATTTTTATTAAAGCGAACCAAAATTTTATTCCATAAATCACGGTCATACACATTTGAAAGAACACTTGTCAGTATTCTCAGACAGTGTTTCAAAACTAATGAACCAAGTTTTTAAATTTGTAATTAGTAAAAAATAATTTAATCACAAATCAATTATTAGGTGTTGTTGTATTTTTAAAGGGTAGTTTTGGAATCAGTTGTTTTTAGTCCTTTGACAAGTCAAGACGTGTTATTTTATTGTGTGCTTGTCGAAGCACGTCTCCGCCTGTGTTCAATAAAAAAAAACATTTTTTACTCGACCCAGTCGCAATGGTCGAATTTGTTCCTTCAGAAGACCATTTGCAAAACTGCATACTCTTTCAGTTTCACTCCAAGAAAAACGCAACTATCGCTACAAGAAATATTTGCGACATTTATGGAGACGTATTAGATGTCAGAAAATGTCAACGCTTGTACAGAAAATTCAAATCCGGAAGTTTTGACCTAAAAGATGAGACTCGAAGTGGACGACCCTGTACAGTAAATAAAGCCGTCATAAAATCTGAAATTAAAAAAAACCCAACTTTAACCTTTAAAGAACTGTCGAATATAACCGGCACAAAGTGGTCCATTACTCAGAAGTGTCTGAAAAAATAGGAAAGATTCGAACAGAAGGAATTTGGGTCCCCCACGCGTTGACCGAACGTAACAAATCGCAGAGGATAAAATCATGCAAACATCTGCAAGCGCAAGAGCTTATAACACCATTTCTCCGCAATTTAATCACCGGAGATGAGAAGTGGGTGTTGTATTCGAACATTAAGAGATAAAAACAATGGATTGAACGATTCCAACCCCTAAAGCAGGATTGCACCCGAAATAACTTTTGCTTTGCATTTGGTGGGATTCTAAAGGAATCATTTACCACGAAGTTTTAAAATACGGTCAAACTGTAACAGCTCAAGTGTACTGTGATCAATCGGAGCGATTAAAGGCTGCATTACAAAGAAAAAGGCCAGGTCTGGCTAGAGAAGAGCAAATCTTCCTCCTCCACGATAATGCGCGTCCCCATGTCGCAGATTTGTCCCTGAAAAAATGGATGACTTGGGTTTTTGTCGGCTTTATTATATCATGCTTACTCGCCTGACTTAGCCCCTTCAGACTACCATTTGTTTCGTTCTATGAAACCCTTTTTTAAAAATAAATCATTCCAAACAGAATGTGAAGTGAAATCGGCCATTTCTGATGTCGGCAGAATTTTTCAAGAAAGGTATTTTAGATTTGGAAAATAGATGTCAGAAGGTTATATAATGTAATGGTAATTTTTTTTGTAAAAATAAATCAATAAATGTATAAAAAATGAATTTGAATTTTATTGAGAAAATACGAAAGGACTTTTTACTACACCTAATACAATATTATAGATGTTTTTATTTTTTCTCTGAAACTTCACTTGATTTTGAAATATAAATATATTTTTTATTGTTAATGATGTTATATATTCTTATAACTTTATTTAATTGTTATCAATAGGAATTCTTTTGGCATATTTAAAAAAAACATCTTTCTCGACCACGTAAATCGGTAGATGGCTGTATCTATTTTTAATTAATTTCTTAATGGAAGAATGATTTTCTCAAGAGATTGGTGCGAAAAATTGGCATTTCCAATTTGTGGCCACTTAGGGGCTTGCGCGATTAACACGTTAACCGCGTGTCGCTATTTGCACGGTGCATGTCATAACATTAAATTAGCGTATACGCCATCAAATTTGCATGCGCCCTGATAGCAGGCGCGCATGAATGATTCATCAGCGTTAAACGCCGCCGGCGTCGTTTCGGGCGTCGAAACACGCAGGGGCGCTCAACAATTTTCGCGAAAAAATAAATAGCGCCGCTGGCGTATGCAGGTTTGCACGCGACCGTGTGCGACGGCCCTCGAGCCTGTTGCACCGTGTGAAGTTCAACTGTTGCATGCGACTAGTTGTTTCGCGGGCCGCGGTACATCCACAGCTCGAAACGGAGAAGAATTGCCCATAAAATTGGACGTTCCAAACACACAAATCCATATTTTATTTCTAACGAGCGCCATTAAACAAAATGATCCAATAATCTCGTTAGCGATCCGGTCGCCGATATCCAAGTATGCCTGGATTAATACTTTGTCGGCCGATTGAAACGAATAATTAACTTTCTGCACAGTTCAGACACTTTGGGCATAGGCCCATGTCGTCACAAGTCCCCCGAAACTAAGTCATTAATCATGGAGCACATATTAAAGGTTAAACTTTGCCGCAATTGGATTAATTCACCTTAATATTTCATACCCGGATAATATTATTCGCCATGCTAACTGGATGGAAACGATTGAGGAAAATTGACCATTAAAATAATATAAAAAAGGTATCCAACCACTGCAAATCTATAGATTTATTTAATCAATTGAATTATTAACTCAAATAATATAAATGTTAAACTATCCTTCTAATGTAGGAAGCAAATCAATGAAAACGTTATCCTATATATTTGTATTATATATTATAATTAGAACAAAAATGATTTTCTTTGACGATAAATGATTACATTAAATATCCGAAAATGCTACATTACTGTTTTTTTTGTATTTTATTCTAAGATATAAAAAAATAACAATGGAAATTACAGTGCTGATAACATATTTTTAATAATAATTTAATCTAAAGAATATGATAATAGATGGCGCCACTATTGTCAATGAATCGATCACATTAACCAGTGAAATAAAATTTAATTATAGGTAGTCTGTTAGATATCCGACGAAAACTATAAATTCAGGTAATTCTTTATAACACTGGCCAAGAGGTATGTAAGAGGAAGAGGCCCATTACCCCCGCATGTTTTATAAAAATATTTATGTGCGTAGTTTGGCGCGTTGGAATTAATTATTTTAATGCCATCTAACTATAAAACTGGACTTGGACACCCTTACATTCTTATGAGTCTTGACTTTTTTAATTTATCGTCGGAAATATTTAACTAATTTTCATAGGTTATTAAATGAATGAATTGACTGAAATTAAATGAGCTTACTGAATTGTAATAAAATAATTTTATTTTTAGCCAATGATTTAAAAAATTAGGGATGCAAGATTCGTTTTAAGAGCCGAAATTTATGAAAACTCGAAAGTATGTATTATTATATTACAAGTAATATAATTTAGTGAGATAAAAAATATGAGAATCGAAAAATACGTATATTTTAACTAAAGATAATATATCCGATATCTAAAAGCATCTAAAATTCTATCGTCTCTAAAAAAATAAATAAATAGATTATGGAAATATAACAACGGAAATAAAAATTTAATTTATTAAAAAAATCGAAATATTTTTCCCGAACAGGAAAATTTATTAAAATTATATTCAAAAGGTTTTTTTTATTAAATTAACTATAGATATTTAATAGATTTTTTTTAAATTTAATTCAGACAACGAATCACAACTTTGTATATAAATTTTACGTTAAAAAAAAACTTAATTTATAAAAATATGAATCGCCGAAAACTGAATAATTACATTAAGACATCAAGCGCAAAAGCTTAAATAAATCAGTCCATTAGCTTTTTCGAGCAGCACATAATTATTAGCGCCGTTTAGTAAAAAAAAAACTTTTCCGAGACTGTTCTTCGACATGTTTCAGACTTTTCCGCACATATAAAACTGAGCATCTGGATTTTCCGGGATTTTACTTAACACAGACAATATGACGTCGACTGTGTAAGTGCCTCCTCACAAAAGACATAACTCCCATCCACTATTTTCACGATATATCAATCCGACTGGGAATAGAGCGAGATACACAGCGCCGAGGAAAATGCTATTACCGAGTATTACGTTACATGTAAGATTGGAAAAGTGCCCTTGTGGTGAAATACAGTAGTCAGGGGGTTTCAGTCGGGTTAATCGTTTAAGTGCATTGCCGAGACATGGCCTATTCTCGATTTATTCATATGCTGAAACCTTCGGAGGCATTTCGGCCGCTGCATTTAACAGTAAAGTCACATTCCGCTTATGAGAGTGGAGCGTCCCATTACCCGTTGGCTTTAATCATCGACATCGGATGGACGGGACGTGATCCCGGGACACGTATGTGTGACATGTCGTGTAATTCGCCCCCAAAAAGCAATAAACAGGTCATACGTGCCGATCGTCCTTATATACCTCGATAAATATTAATAATATATCGAATGGCACGTGTCGAACGACATATTTAATATTTAACGATTTCGTCGCGGCCACGTTTATCGTCCACGTGTGCAAATATTGATAAGTTTAATTGAAAACGGGAATAAACGGGCGCTGCTTACGTTTCGTGTCTTTTCCCAGTCGACTTTGAAAATAAATTTTTCAAACATCCACTACGCGAAATTTCAATCTGTGCTCTCGGGTCCCGCGAGATTGCCTCAGCCAGACTTCAAGAATATCATAATATTACGATGTTTTCAAAATATGTTGAATGATTTAATATTCCGGATACATTATATAAGCATTTAGATTTATAAAATAATCATTGTATGAAACAGAGATTGAATTAAAATAATACTAACGCAGATTAAAAAATTATGACAAAGGAAAGCCTCGTACGACAGCTTCGTTAATAAAAATTTCGATTAAATAAATTTCGATAAATCAAAATAAAATTAAAGAGATTATATGGAAAACTATTCCTTATGTAGTCCCAATTTGGCTACTTCTGATTAAATAATAATGTAATCTATGCAGCAGCACTTGAGCTGAAGTAGAAGTGAAAAATTCATCGAGAAATATTTAGGAGCAGTC
The DNA here is from genome assembly GCA_022495035.1 of Philopotamus ludificatus. NCBI lineage: Eukaryota > Metazoa > Arthropoda > Insecta > Trichoptera > Philopotamidae > Philopotamus > Philopotamus ludificatus. The sequence goes on along the minus strand of JAGXCT010036312.1, from coordinate 71,093 downwards.
TACTAAATTTTATTCGGACGATATTTAAAATTTATTAAATAGATTTTAATACGACTAGATATCTAATTCATGATATTAAATTTAAGAGCATCTGATCAAAAAGGAATCAAAAACAAGTGACTAGTGTCGAATGACAAGAATCTTTGTTGATAAAAATAATTGTTTTATCTGACATATGATATGTCAAGAGATTCCTTGTTGGGTTTAATATTATAAAAAAGCTAAACTAGAAGCTTAAAATATAAAAATCCAAGAAAGAACATTGTAACTAGCATTTCAAGAATGTGATTATTATTGAAAACACTGGGGGGAATTGTGTGACACTCATTTCCCTTGCATACTTAAAAAAAAATATGGGTGAATGGCACTCTGGAATCTTTCTTTAAGGTGAGATATCTATCATAATTAAATAAATAAGAATAAGACGCTATAATATGTATTATATTGACAATAGTAGATTTCGCTTATTTAGAACATATCCGGCTCAACAATTCTATCTCAAATAAGCAGGTGGCGTATTTGAGTAAGATTTAGAAAAATGCAAACTGTTATTAATAATAAATAAGGAATAATACTTTAAATGAAAATATTGAAATAATTGAAACCAGTATGTAATTTTCTATTTTTTCTTGGTACAAAGTCTTCAAATTTAAAAAAAAATCAGCATTATATTTTGTAAGCTTTCTAAATAACGATGGGCCTCATTATAAAGAGTAAGTAAAATTTTCCTTTTGTAATGTTGTAGTTCTACATCCTAATTTGTAACTCAATACAGATAAAAATAGAAATCATACAAGTTGAGAGACAGCATTGTTCAAACGTTTATTTATTATTACTCTACCAATAATAATTTGTCAGAATCAGAGAATAATTTATCTGATAATTAACCTGTAATTAATTAACAAATATGTATTTAAACTTATAATTTACTGTCCTAATTAACTGGAATTTTTTTCTAAATACCCGTAAGTATATTATTATTAATTTATTTGGCTTTCGTTCCTTGGGATTTTTCCTAAAGTAAAGCCGTCGTAATTAACCAAAATCTATTATAAAACAATCTGCAAAGTTTAATCCCGAATAATATAGATTAATTGCTATTATTATTTTTCGTATAGTTATAAGTGTATTAAATTTATACTTTTGGCATAACAGATAGGGATTCCGAGTTGAACGAATCCGTGAATAAATTCCAATGGCTTCTTATTGTCTGAAGATCCGAGCTTTCCGCATTTTATTGATAGATTATTAATTTTAAATAAATTGAAGACTGAGCCGCCTCCATCCAGAGCGGATTTAAATAAAAATCCAGTATAAAATGCAAAAAAAGTATGACTGGTTATAAAGATTCGCAATAAGCGGAAATTGTTTCACGGATGTTTATTAACATTCAACAAAAAAAAAGTATTGCAAAGGAAATGGTTTCATCGGCTTACAAAGGATTACGTTTCCTTTTTCATGCGATAATATCTTGGTATAAAAAAAATATCGAATTTCCCTACATTGTTTAATACACAATACATGTGTTGTGGATGAATCAGTATGTTTTCATCTAAAAAATTGAGTCCCTAATGTCGTGATTAAGTTAATTGTGTTATATGTATGAACATTAGGGAACAACAGATGGCGTCAGCGTCGCTTCGAGTTAACAGTTGACGAAATACATAATTGAAGGCGGGATTTTCCGAAAATAGTGTCTCCGACACATGGAAGTGATTAATTTTCCGCCATTATTAAAATGTCGAGACGTTTCCGCGATTAATTAAATATGATCGTTGCTTCGCCACCACACTTCGGCGACCATACGTTTGCGATGTGTTTTTTTTTAATTGCGATCCGACCACTGATTCCTTCTCCATAATTACCACCGTTTCGGCGGAGATAGTAATTGACTTTCTAACAAGTTTATCCCCGGGGGAGTCCCCGAGGCTCTGACATCGAAAGTTGCTATTTTATTTTATTTTGGGCGCGTTTCCAATAAACGTTCAACCCGTTGCGAACCGTCTAATATATTGATCAATTAGAACTGAACATTTTTTTTTTGGCTACAACGATACGGATCTTGGGACCAACTTTTTCCATCAGTGTAAATATAGTCGAAGGAATCAGGCCGGGGATTAAATAAGCCGTCCTGAAATATTTTCGTCCCGGCTGAGGAGGGGGACGAACGAAAAAAAAACACCCGAGTCACAATTAAAAGTATGCAATAATTTTAAAACTTACTCTTTGCTCGAGAAGAAAAAATTAAATCCGACAATTTTTTCATAGAGGAAAATGCCAAATTACTCCTGCGGAAATACCAATAAAGTTTTGCAAAATTATGATATAAATTTTAAAGTAAAAAGATAAGAAACATCTCAAAAATATGATTCAGTAAAGAGAGGACTTTAAAATCGTCTAGGATTTCGTATGAAAATACTTAATATAAAAATAGATTTATTCGTAAAAAGAACTCTTCGTTACATTTAACTTGAGTAGAGTTATTCGTAATTATTTTTGGGTTCCATCAGTAGTTACCAACTAGTTAGCTAGTTAATAGAGTTATAAAAGGAAACCTACATACATATCTAACAATCGATCCATTAATTAAATGATTTTATTTCATTTTCAATCTATCGTGAAACTATTTAAATCGTTTCCCCGTCTCACTCGTTGCGATATCGTCTGACTGAACAGATAACCGGCTATTTTGTCAGTGGAGACAATTTTATATCTGAAGAGGTAAAAGGGGATAAATAAAATTCTTCTCATAAAATTACTAGATACCTAGCAGTCGCATGACAGAAATATGATTTGTTGCGGTGGAGCGCAAAGGCGGCAATAAAGTGTTGGGACTAGTGTCTGAAAAATGTTAACAAGTTGTAAAAGCGACGTTTTATTGTAGCAATTTCCCGATTTTATTTTATAAATAAAATAATATAATTTTTCGCGTCGGATGTAGAGAGAAGCGTATCGGAGATCTGACAACTGGTGAATAAAACACTTTCTATAGTGCAATAATTATTTTCAGTGATTATTGAGACATTAAAATATTCATAATAATCAGTTATTAGAACAGTTAGTAGTTAGTAGTTACGATTCTTTGAATATATTAATATTTTTAATTCGACAAAGAATAAAAGGCTTTATATGGTAAATATCACTAGGTTTAATACATCAAATTCCCGAAAAAATACGTTTTTTAATAAACGTTAATAAAAAATAAAAAAATTAAACTATCATAAGTAAATTTAATAAAATTAGTGTTTTTTATAGAGGCGTTGGTTTTGTAAATCCCCATTTTAGCTCTTAGAATTTGTTCAGTTATTTTGAGTACTTGAATAAAATTACAAAACCAAAAATATAGCTTAGAGTCAATTTATTAATGAAAATTATGGATTCTAGATGTTTCCATGCATTAAATGGACACATTCCTGTCCAAATAAATTTTACAAAAAACTTTCAACACGTGTCAATCATGTGCGGTGAATAAGCAGTTGTCACGCCGGTATGACCATATTTTTTTAATAATACGATTCGACATAACCGCGTCGTCCGATGGAGGTGGACCTCAGAGATCTCAGAGACCCCAAGCATTTCGAGTCAAGATAGTCTATATATAAGAGTAAAAGATTATTTTTAGAATTAAAGTAGTTATTCATGATATGCTTCATAATTCGGTCAATATTTTAATTTTTTTAACTAATCAATATGACGCGTAAATGACAAGAGCACTTAGCATTATTTTGCCGTGCCGGATGCGAGCGAGAAAAACATGGCAACCGAAGCGAATATTATTGTTTTAATTTTTTTTCGCAATTGCAGACTATAAAGGACAATAATTATTTATGCTATTTATTTTTTAGACATTTTTAGCCAAATACAAAAATGGTTTGTGACATGTAGGATTTATATTAAAAGAGTTATCAATATCGCTCTAAAACTTGGGGTCCCAAATAGACCCCATCGGCACGGCTAGGTTAGCTTCAGTCCGTGCCCAATCAAATAAGGCTTAATTATCATAAAGGAAATGATAATTCTACTGCCTAATCATTAATATATATTTTTTTAAATTACTATAATTG